>MDKI01242632.1:0-44379 GCA_005239505.1 Nicotiana paniculata
ACATCATTTCATGGCTTGAGGATCTCTTTTATTCAACTTGCATATCATTATTCAAAGGCACCAAGGTTTCGGAGGTACCATCCCCATGGCCTTAAAACGTCATTTCATAGCCTGCGAATCCCGCACCAAACGATTCATAGCCCAGGACATCATGGTCTAAGGACAATCATCCTCAATTGTCCAAAGACAACATTCATAGTCCAACGGGAACTCGCATCATGTTTATATTATGCACGATATATGCTTGTTATTTATTTGCAGGTAATCCGGCCGGAACAGCCAACGAGGCAGGAGCGGACCGCTCCAATTCTCCGATACAATCCCGTAAGACCTTCCTACTTTACCTTACCTCGCACCTTGCGTTCGTTTTTGTGAAACATCACGAGTATATTTCGCTGATGATTCCGGAACTACATACAACCTGATTCCTGTAAAACCATGGATATGTAGGCAGCTCAGAAGCCAGGGTGCGGCCTAATTCTCTCCCACGATTTCCTCTCGGTCAAAATTGGCCATCATATCTTTACCCGACAATTCTTTCATCCTTCTCGGGTAAAGAAGGGCAGCTGTTGATTCCCAATTTTTCCTCAAATTATTTTCAAACTTGCGTATAAGCCTTCAAAATTACTCTTTGTAATAATGAGTGTTTATCCCTATTTTTATTAAATTATTTTCCTGTTTATTTTAATATTTCATATTTAAATAATTCATAAATTATGCTAGAAATATTTTTAAAATATTTCCCTACTTAGTATGTTATTTATAATCAATTTTTTATCTAGTGAAACTCAATTATTTCACAAATTAGCCAATTGGGTCTTATTTAGTTTCAATTACAACAATTTTACAATTATGGCCCAATTGGACATTTTTGCACTATTTCAATTCACAATTTATGCATTTTTACACCTAATATTAGTTAATTACTGTGATTTTACCTATTTTAACTTAATCTCATTTTTATATAATTATTGGCTATTTTAATTAATTAATTATCTATTTTATTGGGTATTCAACATCTAGCCACATTTATTTTAATTTTAGCCACATTTTAACCCAATCTTTAGACCCAATTACCCAACCCATCATATTTAACTAACCCAATTAACCAACCCATACCCCAATCAAATACCCAGCCCAATCCTAATCCATACACGGCCCAACCCCTAATTAAATTCGAGTCGTTGATCAAATAAGATCAACGACCCAAATCCCTCCTTTCCATAATTAACTCTCACTAATCCCCCTCCCCCGATCTCATTTTCGAGACTCTTCCTCTCTCTTCGTCTCTTCATCTCTCTCTATCTCTCTGCTAATCTTTAGAAGCCTCATTGGCTTCTCCCCTTCGATGGGGTCTGTTCACCTTCTCCGACCTGTTTCCTCACCGGAATCTATGGCTCTTCACTATCTCCTGGTCATCTACCCGCCTCTCAACAACTCAGTGACATCCTAGGCTCCTCAGATGAACCTGGAGCTGTTCACTCACCTCCCTTTGGGTCTCTTGCCATTTTCTAGCCAAACTCCGGCCGTTTGAGTAAGTTTGCAGTCTCTCCGGCTAAATCTAGGTCGTTCATGAGGTTTGCCCTCTTTTCTAGGTTCCACGAAACCTTAGTCCTCCGAATTTATGGGGTTTTCCTTAAGATCCTTTCTATATTTACAATGATACAAAGTTTCTTCATGTTTTTCTCCGAAAATTTTTTAACAATTTCGAAAACTAGGGTTTCTATACCCTGTTCTCAAAACAGTCTTCCTTTTGATTTTCTTAACATCTATGCTATGTTTAAGTGATTGTCTCATGATTTTATGTTATTTGAACTATTATCGGTGAAACCCTAAGTATTCTGGGTTGTTCTTTATTACTTGACTATGCATTTATGTGCTCTCTGCAACTCCTGCTTTGATTTATTGTTCTAATATCTAGTTTCTACTGTTCAACGAGCATCTCTCTGTGTTGATAAGTGAGTACTATTTGAATGTTTGAGAATTCAGACCTTTACCCTACTGGCTGTTTACTTGTTGATTTATATTGATTCTTTTGTGTGAAAATACCATGCTTGTGATGTTTTCCTTAAAATACATGGTCGTATATCCTTTCTATAATTCTGTACCAATTTTGTGAATTATTTCTATATTTATGTGATGCTTTCCTTAATTACTTTGGATTCTCTGTGATTACAATTGAATCCGAGATCCTCTTGATTGGTTTTCAATCTGATGCCCTATTTTTACTTTATAAATACACAGTTAGTTCAACTTGCCTTAATTATACACTATGTATTTGGCCTTGCTTGTGCACTATGTGATTTTTTCTGCCCTAATCATCCTTATTAGACTGATCTTGTTTCCTTATTCTGCCTTGACTATACCGTTTGAAACTAGACTCCTTAATTAAAGGAGTCCAGTTTTCTTAATTGGTGTTAATTGATTTTATTTCCATAACTGTGCACTCCTTACCTATGTACTACTGCTCGTTTTCAAAACAATATAAAGACTTGTCTTCCCTTTTCACAAACATAGAGATTCATACAAAAATACATTGATATTCACCAACTACTCACTACATACACAACACACACATAGACTTGTGTAAAACTCTCTCTTTCTCATAAAAACTCTCTGCTTTACTACTGCTTCTCTTTTGCTCTTGTCTACTGTTAGTCGGCTGTAAGCCAGGGCTAACCATTGTGCTCTTATTTTTCTCTTTCATTCTGCTTGCTCATTCTCACTGGTATGTCCTATTTTAAATTCAAAGCTTCATCAACAATATGATTCTCTACTTGTTTCAATTCTTATTATTCCTAGTCTGTTTCTATTTATGGTTCTTTTGTGAAACTTGTGATTAGATTACATCATCAGCATACTATTATGTTCACCCTTTTCCTTGTCTTGTGTGTTTCTGAGCATAACTTATCAGCTGCTTTCATGATTTGTGCTATACCCAATCCCTTCTCCCTCCTCAATGTGGTACTTGGTGTCTGGTTTATGGCTATTCAGTGCAAACAATCTCTGAACATGCCTAAACCATTCCTATACCCCTACTGAGTCATTTACAGTTATATGTTCTACATGTCCCCACTCCCACTAATCCCCGCTTGTAGTGTTTAAACCTGTTGTGATCCTGTGTGTGCATTTTAATGTTGTTCTGAACTGTTACTTACCACTCTTTTTTTCAAAACTGTTTTATCAAGCAAATTCTCAGGTTTATGAAATGTTTTCAAAAATCTTCGTTCAAATTCACCTCTTGGCACTTCACACTATTCCTAGAAGCTTAGGTTCCACCCCCTCAGTGTGAGCATTGCTTAGGGAACCTTTGAGTTCCCTCTGAACTTTGACACACTGAGGCCGATAATTGCACACTGCACAAACTTTGGCAATTACGTCTGGGTGCTGGTATTGGCCAGGGACCTACGAGGGCCCTAGGGAGCTTTGCCGCACCCAGACCATGAAAGGCTGTGAAACTCGAAAGGATTGTGGTTGGGAGATATGGGCCTGATTGAAGGCTCTTTATAGAAGTAGCTTCTTATTTTGATGTAATTCATTATTCTTGGCTTGTAATAACTTGTAAACAAATAGTTGGCGTTGTATAGTGGATATGGGAGGGGATTATGCATGTTTAGTATAGTAATGGGTAGAAATCATGGCCATAGGATTTATTTCCCTATGTGTGAAATAGACATCCTGTTTAGGACATGCATTAGAAATCATGCTTAGGTTCTTATTTCATCGTATATATTATATTCATGACATCTCACAAGCCCTGCTCACAGTTAACAACTCTAATAAAGTAATAAAACTGCCATAATGTTTCTGCTGCTGCATCTTCATGAGCACCACACTTAGAAACCATGTTTTAGGCACTCATGTATGCCTTAGATACCATGTTCCTTAGGATTTTTCGCTTTCAGCATGTCTGTTTTTAACTATACTCTGTTAAATGCCTAGTTAATATGTATCTAATCTAATAATCTCGCTAAATATGATTAATTAGTTTGAAACATTTCTGCAAATGTATACCTTTCACATCTTTAAAATCATAAATAAAATCTGCATGTTCACCTTTAAAACAAATAGGCAGTGTATACGCCCGCCTAGGCAAACCTTAGGCCTAATACACACTAAAACCAAATTAATCGTTTTACACTTGGCTGATATTAGAACTAATTAGTCTCTTTTGAAATCCTTAAAATTTTGCTGCCTTCACTCTTGTTTTTATCTCTTTCTGAAGTTCACCCTATTTTTCCTAAAACCCCTACTATGTTTTCAAATCACTGATCATGCATTCACTTCCTCTTTGTTGAAGTTTATTAGACTCCTGCTCCGTGTGTTTTTTGAATTACTGGATTTTAGAATTAGTTCACTCTCTTCAAGATCATTCTGTTTGAAAAGCACGAGAGCATTTGAGAGTTGTTCTCCAGACTTTGCGAGAACAGAAGCTATATGAGTTCTGTTAGTCAAGCCAAAGGAAATCACCAGGAACTCATAATGGCCATATCTCGTATGAAAATTAGTCTTCGGAACATCTGAAGCCTGAATACTCAACTGATGATACCCCGATCTCAAATCAATCTTAGAAAACACACGAGCACCCTGCAACTGGTCAAACAAATCATCGATGCGCGGCAAAGGATACCTGTTCTTAATGGTAACCTTGTTCAACTGGCGGTAATCAATACAAATCTTCATGGACCCATCCTTTTTCTTCACGAATAGAACTGGAGCACCCTATGGCGATACACTCGGCCTAATGAACCCCTTAGCTAACAACTCCTCAAGCTACTCTTTCAACTCCTTCAACTCTTTCAGAGCCATACGGTACGGAGGAATAGATATAGGCTAGGTGCCTGGAGCTAAATCAATGCAGAAATCAATATCATGATTCGGAGGCATGACCGGAAGGTCCGAAGGAAATACATCAGCAAACTCTCGAAGAACTGGCACTGAATCAATCATCGGAGACTCGGCGGTGGTGTCCCGCACATAGGCAAGGTAGGCCAGACAACCCTTCTCGACCAGGTGTCGAGCCTTCAGGAATGAAATAACCCGGCTGGCTGAACTAACTGAGGAACCTCTCTACTCTAGCCTAGGCGACTCTGGCATGACTAAAATAACTGTCTTGGCATGGCAATCTTGCATGGCATGATAAGGAGATAGCCAATCCATGCCTAAAATAACCTCTAAATCAACCATGTCGAGCAATAAGAGATCCGCTTGAGTCTCGAACCCACAAAATAAAATCACACAGGACCGACAAATTTGGTCTACAACTACAGAATCGCCCACGCAAGTGGACACATAAATAGGATAACCCAAGTACTCACGAGGGACATCAAGAAAATGAGCAAATAAGATGGAAACATAGGAATAAGTGGATCCTGGATCAAATAACACCGATGCCTCTCTACCACATACTGTAATAATACCTTTGATCACGACGTCTGAGGCCACTGCATCTGATCTGGTCGGGATAGCATAGAATCTAGCTGGAGCACCGGAAGACTGACCTCCACTGGAATGAATAGGGGCCGACAGAGCTCCCCCTGCCTGGCCTCCACCTCTGGGACAACCTCTACCAGTCTGCCCTCCACCTCTGGGTGGACGAACCACTGGTGCTGAAAGTGTCGGCTGATAGCGCTGTTGAACGGCCTTGCCCCGAAGCCTGGGACAAGTCCTCCTCATATGGCCTGGATCCCCACACTCATAACATCTAGCTGGTGGCATGGCCTACTTCCCTGAAGAAGGACCCTAGACAGCTAGGGGACGGTTAGAACTCTCCGGCATGGCACTTAAGTAAGGACTAGAAGACCCTTGATGACCGGAATACCCGCCTGAGGAACCTTGAATGGCTGGTGGGCGGTAGGAACTCTCTGGCATGGCGCTGAAATAGGGCCTCACTGGAGCACCACGGGGAGGTGGTGGAGGAGCTTAATATGGAGGCCTGCTAGGATGGCCTCTACCAAACTGACCTCTACCCCTGGATGGGGCTCCTCTGGAATCTCATGAAAATCTAGCTCTCTTATCTTGCTGACCCTACTCTCTGCCTCTCGAACGATAACCCTCAATCCGGTAAGCTATCTCGACCACAAGCTGATAGGGAGTCCCCATCTCCACCTTTTGGGCCATGTTAGCCCGAATACCTGTGTGCAGCCCGCTACACATCTCTGCACTCTCTCAACAACATTATGAAGTATTATAAGGGCATGACGAGACAACTCAGAAAACCTGTCCTCGTACTCTTTCACTGGCATGTGTCCTTGTTCCAGCTGCTCAAACTGATATCGCAACTCTTCCCTCTCGGAGGGTGGAATATATCTGTCCAGGAACATTTGAGTGAGCTGCTCCCAAGTGATGGAAGGGGAACCTGCCGGTCTACCCAGGATATAGGACTGCCACTATCTGCGGACCCTGCCCTCAAGCTGAAAAGTAGTGAAGTCCACTCCATGGGACTCCAGTATCCTCATGTTGTGCAGTCTGTCCCTGCACTTATCAATAAAGTCCTGGGCATCCTCGCCCTTCTCACCCCCGAATATAGGAGGGTGCAATCGGGTCTATCTATCCAGTAACTTTTGCGGATCGCCGTCCGCAGCTAGTCTGAGCTCAGGTGCTGCTGCTACTGGCTGGGCTCCACCCGCGGGCAGTGTACCCGGGGTCTGATAAACTGCTGTTGCATGGCTTGCGGCCGGGGCAGTAGGGGTTTGGGATCTCCCTCCTGCCTGAGATATAGCAGGATCCGCAAGAAATAAACCAGCCTGCGTCATAGTGTCCATAAATTTCATCATACGGCCCATGACCTCCTGGAAGCCTGGCGCCGTCATAAAGTCTACTGGGAAAGGACATGTTGGGGGAACCTCGCCCTGCCCCTCTGTGATAGGATCCTCTGCCGGATCTGCTAGGTGTACCACTGGAATAGCTCTAGGACGCCCTCGTCCTCTAGCTCGGGTCGGTGCCCTCCCCCGGCCTCTGCCACAGCCTCGGACGGCGGGGGTAGCGGCATCTCCCGGGTCTAGAACGTCAGTCGCACGTGTCCTCACCATATGTGAGAGAATGGAATAATAAGATTTAGTAAACCATCAACTGCACGATAGAACATGAATAAAGAGAGGTTTCCTAACACCCTATAGCCTCCCGAAGATAAATACAGAAACCTCCGCATCGATCCGCAAGACTCTATTAGGTTTTCCCGTGACTTATGAGACCTACGTGAACCTAGAGCTCTGATACCATGTTGTCACGACCCAAATCCCAATTTAGGTCGCGATGGATCCCGACTCCGATGTCAGGCTAGCCAACCTTAATTTACTAGTGATCCCCTTTTTTAATTCATAAAATAATTTTCCATAATTGAGAGGTTTTCTTTTAGATTTCAAATTTCGAAGTAAACAAGTGACTTAGACAACCAAAAGTGAGTAATATAGTAATCAACACTAATAGTTACAACCCAATAAAATAGAATATCCACTACATGTGCATGCCAGGAATTGGCGTCATAGGTCTACGGGCATCTAATAGAAATGAGTATCCAAAAGAAAGTACAATTTTGACCTACTGTCTGAAGAAAAGTAATACATACATAGAAAAAGGAAAGAGGAACTCCAAGGTGCTGCCTGAGAGATACGTCAAGGAAAGTAGCTCACCGAGAAGTCCACGCTAAATACACGTCAGGGACGAGCTCCGGATGAATACCCAGATGCACATGCCTCAGAGCCTGTACAATTAAGTACAAAAGCATAGTATGAGTACATAAACAGATATATACCCAGTGAGTATCCCGCCTAATCTCGAAGAAGTAGTGACGAGAGGTAGACGTGATACTTACTATGGTCAACATTTCTAATTAACATGATTTAATAGGAACTAGGCAGGCATAACAGTCGTAGAAATCACAAAGATATAAATTATCAAGTATAGTTGTATTTACCTTTCCATGTCAAATTTCCCTAGCACATAATGTACTAAATTCCCTTATTAACATGAACCAGTTTATACAATTACAACAAATTCCCAGTAAATCATAAAACACATAATAGGCCAGAAGCATATGGCCGAAACGTCGCGAAAATAAATGTGCACTGCCGAGGGTCGAACGGCTCGAACCATAAATGCATCTAGTACCCCGCTCGCGAATCGAACATGCGACGCGGTTGACATAATAGTAGGGCTATTCCGCTCACGAATCATACATGTGACGCGGTGCTACATACATACATAAAATTATCAATTTTTAAGGAATTAACAGAGATTATTCTTTAAGGCAAGAACTTAAGCAATATATCATGGAACAAAACTTCCTAATATTCTCATGCCAAATCAAGGATAATAAGCAACTCAAAATACGTTTAGGAATACATGTAAGGAACATATAAGCATGCTCGTGAGTCCTAGAACTACCCAACATATCATAGTAGTAGCTACGCCCGGACTCTCGTCACTTCGTGCGTGCATAGACCCCGCAAATAAGGACATGCAATTATTTATAATCACCTATGGGGACAATTCCCTCTTACAAGGTTAGAAAGGAGACTCACCTCGTGACGAATCTACTCCCCGGACCAAGAACGCTCCCGAAACTCCGTACTCTACACCCGAGGATTCGAAACTAGCCAAATGTTATACAAATTCATCAATTTATGCTCAAAGTATGGAAATCCTCCTACTACTAAGTCAAATTCGCCATTCTTGAAGAAATCCTAAAATCCAACTTCAGGCCCGCATGCTCGGATTCCAAAAATTTTCGAAGTAAACACTCACCCATAGCCTAAGGATCATTAATACATGATTTTTACTTGATTTCATAGTTTGACGGGTAATTTTCTAAATTTTCAAAAGCCCTAGGTTACTACCCAAATTCCTAAATTTTCCACTAAGTAAGTAGTTAAATCCTACTAAGAATGCATGCATTAACCACTTTAAGATAGAATTTACTTACCTTTCAGTGGTTGGGTCGTTGAGCCCTTTTCCCAAGCTCTCAAGGTGTTCTAATGGAGGAAGAAATGAAGAAATAATGAAGAATCCTGTATTTAAGAAACACACTGCCTGACAGTAGCTCCGCACCTGAGGCTCGAGGACTGCACATGCGGTCTCGCACCTGCGAGCAAAGGCCCGTACCTACGGTAATGGACGAGAAAGCCTGGGCCCGCACCTGCGTAGAGGAGACCGCACCTGCGGCTCCGCTCCTGCGGAACTTTGTCTGCACCTGCGAGAAATGGGCTGCCCACTGGGGGTCGCACCTGCGAGACTGGGATCGCAGGAGTGGTCCCGTGCTTGCGACTGGGCAACCGCACCTGCGGACAACACCAGAACAAGTGCACCAACAGTTATTTCAGTTGGTTTTTAGCCTCGTGTGGTGTCCGGGAGGCACCTGGGCCCACCCGAGCCGCCCTCCTAATATACCAACAAGTCCCAAATCATAATATGGACTCGCTCGATCCTTCGGATGACCCAAAACAATTCTAAAACTCAAATCACACCTCAAAAACCCTAGAACCAAACTTAGGAACTTTAAGTTTACTTGACTTCGCTAATAACGCGCCGAACCGACCTACACTACTCGTAATGACACCAAATTTTGCAGGCAACTCATAAATGACATAACAGAACTACTCCCGGTCCCGAAATTCTATTCGGACCTCGATAGCTCAAAAACATGTCCCAACCCACAATAGGAACCTAAGGAACTCTTATGTCAATATTGGGTGCCGAAACGCTCCCGGGTCATCCAAAACCAATTTCGAACATACGCCCAAGTCCGAAATCATCATACGAAGCTATTATGTCGAAACTCGATTCCCAGTTCGTTTACCCAAAATGTTGATCGAAGTCAAACTTGGCCTTAAAGTCCAACCTTAAGGAACCAAGTGTTCCTATAGCACTCTAAACACTTTCGAATCCCCGACCACTCGCCCCGCAAGTCATAAATCACAATAAGCCGCTATAGGAAGTTTCATTTAGGGTAACGGGGTGTCCAATAATGCAAAATGACATGTCGGGTCATTACATATTGGGGAGTTCAGACTCCTTTTAATGAGCCATAACACAAAGTATTGCATCACTTAGAACAACCAACATAAAAACACAGTACATGATAGGGAAGTAGAGCATTAGGGATAGTTTTGGAGGTTAAAGGAATGACTAGGGCCAAGCTCCTAGTGTGTTAGAGTTCATAAGGGCCTCAATCGGACCCCGAGCAGTGCCCACACTAGGGAGGCCAACAAGAACCTAGGTAGCCTTGGCTTTCAGCTGGCTAAGAATAAGAATTCAGAATACCAGAGTAACATGCAGGGAGAATGGACAGAAATTCCTAGAATGAGCATACAGCACAACTGGTCCACTAGACCAGTAAATTCAGCAAGGTTGAGTAGCAAAGCATCACCTAGACAAACATCATAGGAAAACAAGTTTGCAAACATACATACGTTACACTTGTTGACATTTAAAGGTCTAAATTAAGTCAAGTCTAACCTAAGGCCATATCAATACTTGGACATAATGGAGGGATACATATATTGATTATCACAGAAAGGAGAAAGTAGAAAATAAACCAAGGCATACTGAAAAACATGTTAGCATATGAGTGAGGTCCTAGTTAACAAAAAATAGAGTGTTTGTCCTTTAGAAAACTAGGATAGCATGAAACAAGTTTAGAACATATTTTAAGGCAGCATTAAAGAGCATTCCAATACACATGACTCAGTGAAAGTTAATTCCAGTAAAATGGGGGTTTTCCATAGAGTTAGGGAATTATCTAAACACAATATGCAAAAGCAGCATACAATCACAATATTTAAGTCCAAAATTAACATGTTGCGATGCTATAGGGTATAGAACTAATCTTAGGAGATAAGAGATCACAGAGTGCAAATTATAGGGAAGCATAACATGAACACTAGACTATTCAACTAACACAGAATGACATTAAAATTGAACACTGTCATAGTTGAACCATACTCATATAAGATACATGTGCAGAAAGAAGGAAAAAAATTAAACATTATGAGGGTTTAAACACTAACCAATAGCAGAATTAAAAGAGTGCAGAGTGTAATAGAAAAAACCCCAAATCCCCGATGCTTTAGAGTTCACAAGAGCCTCGAGAGTGGGCTCCGATCAGTGCTTGCACCAGAGGAGGTTATTCAATAATTTCAGAGAGTTTGAGGGTAACTGTGAGTGAGTGAGATATTAGTGAAAAACAGTAGCTGGAATTAGGATTCAAAAAAATCTCTCTTAAGGGGTTTCATGAGAGAGTTTATATAGTTTAAAAATCGAACAAGTAAACATGGAAAACAAATTATTCAAACACAAATAAGGAAAGATATACTAGAATCAATTAAAATTGGTTTTTTAGGGCATAAAACAAAGGGGGTTCAGTAAATCAATAGGGACTAACAATTATCACGCAGATAATACTAAAAATAAAGAAATACAGAAGATTAAACAGAGAATAAGGAAAATATCATACGAAAAATCATTTAGAGTCAGATTTAGGGCAAAATAAAGTAGAAAATAGGGCAACAGGGTAGGTTAAATAGAAATAAGGAAAAATTAGCCAAACACTGAAAATGAAGAGTATCCATCAAGAATCAGTAAGGAATAATGGAAAATCTCAAACCCTAGTTCAAAAATGAAGCATAGATAGTCGAAAATCTCACTAAATCGGACCCTATAGAGTTCATATATTAAATATCATTTAAACCTCAAGGATTGAAGGCGGTGGAATCCAGTTTGGGTACTAGTACTTCCCAAAATTGGGGAAAGTACCATATAACATCATAATCTTGCAGACAATAACGCTGTAACACATAAAAGGCAAAAATCACAGAGGGAGTCCATGATTTACTCGGATTTGGAGAAGATGGGGGAGGCGGCTAGGGTTTCTGAAGGAGGAAGAACGAAGATGAGAGGATACAGAGGCGACGGGCAAGGGGGGATGAGGGTTAAGGTTAGGAGTTAGGTCAATTAAATGGAGGGGTTAATTATGGACCGTTGATCTTAGAGATCAACAACCAGGATTTTAGAAGACTGGGGCGAGTTAATTAAACGGGTATGGGTAGCGGGTTGCTGGTGTTAGTCTTGGGGTAATTGGGCTAAGGTTTGGGTAGTTTTAGGTCCGAAAATAGGTAAGAAAATAGGCTATTATTTAAATACCCCAAAATTTATAACAATAATTTATAGAAAATGCTTAATAAATGAATGAAAATATTATTTATACTATGAAATACTTAAAATAATAACTTTATATGCAAAAATATAAATATGACACTTTGGCATAAATGATTTAATAAACGCAATTATTTGCAGAACATAGGCCATTATTGCAAAATTAGATAAATAGCTAAAAATGCTAATGCAATTACAAAATATAGAACAAAATGTTTGAAACATTTATTATGGATGCAAATAATAATTTTGGGTAATTAAATTATCACAAAATAATTTAAGATAATTACTAGATATTTATATAATAAAAAATAAGAAAATTGATTTAAAGCTCTAAGTATTATGAAAAATTATAGAAAAATGCTTGTGTAGGTTTGTAAACGAATTGATGATGCAAATATGCTAGTTTGAAAGTATATATGTATCAACATGCCTTTAATTTTTTATCAGATGGCTTAAATTGTCAATTATGTCTCATAAATAAGTGATTCATAGAATTTTTCCCATATTTACCTTTGTATTTTGGTGTATGTACTGTTGGATAAAAAGTTAATATAGCAAGTGTTTATTTTTCAGCTAACATATGCCTATGTTTGTAATATGTTTTCACCTTTTTCTCTTTGCAGGTACTCCTAGTTATACGTGTGACTACTCTTGCTTTACAGGATAAGCTGATTGCAAACATTTTTGTAAAATTGCTTACATACTTGAACGAGAACATTTGTGGATAAAAGAGGTGTGCCTACAACACATTCGGAATAAAAGAACTAACTTAGCATGCACAATATTTTAGGAATAAAGAGTGCACCCATAGAAGCTGGATAACAACTACATCACATATTGGAAAGCACACGCTTGAAATTGGTTAACCATCAACGTGTAGCGGATAAGAGGACCAGGCTGTTTAAAGAAAATCGCAAATAGTCAAAGACTTTCTTAAGGAATTTTCCATAGCTCCCATTTGTTCTGAGAATAACCTTCTTATTCGGGCAAAGGGTCCGATCAAAAAGCAATGCCATCTAGGGGCGGATGTAGTGTGTTACCAACGGATTCAATGCTAAAATCCTTACAAATTAAACTCATAAATTTTAAATCCTGGATCCGCATCTGATCATCTCGCCAACAATTTCCACTAGAGACGGAAGAATGAAAATGATAGGAATAATATCGTTTTCTCACTGTAAATGTGAATTGTTTTAGATGAAAGTGGTGGTGACCATGTGCATTATGTTCTATATTCTGTAAATTTCACTGATTTATTGACTAAGTTCTAACTTGAGAGCTTTATGTTAGAACTAGACCGTGATGGTAGCAGGTGTTTAATGGTGAAACTTTTACTGACCAAAGGGATGAATATTTTCGATTATGAATAGTAGATAACACATATCTAAGAATTTCGGGCTACATCCCACTAATATATAACTAAGAGAGGGAATGTATCAGCATTAATTTGCGCCTCTAATAGAGAATAGTAACATATTAATAGTCCAATAATTGAAGATTCGGTCTTTTGAAACAGAGCATGAAATCTCACTAAATAAAACCCACTCTATAACAAGTTAGCAACAATGAAAACTACTACTACTACAAAAGAAAAATCAAATGCTATAATATCAACTGATTTGTATAATATGATGGAATGGAACCATTTTTAAGGAGTGAGAGAAGTTAACTCATGTGTTTATGGGACAACCTAAAAGGTTGTAGTAATATGTTAGTGACAAGTGCATCAACAATTTAAAGTTGATTACAAGTGAATCAACAATTGGAAGTTAGACACAAGTGGAAGTACAAGAGGGGGGGGGGGGGAATTATGGCCGATTAAACATTGGTTGACTAGATATAGCTTTAGTCGACTAGATTCTGCACAGTTAACAGTATAAAGGGAAATAAACCAAGCAAACTGAAATATAGCAAGACACAACAGCTTTTATACTGGTTCGGTGTCGGTGAGGTACTTACGTCCAATTTTCCTTGGTTCACAATGGTTCTCTTAGATCTTCAATAAATGTATTACAATGGTGATGGTTTTGGTTCGTTTACCATCAAACGATATTCAACGACAATAGCTTTTGACACAACTCTCTTTGTGTTCTATCTCTTCCTATCTTTTATAACACTTGTAGACTCATGAATACAATATTTGTACTAAGAACTATAAAGGTTTAGAAGACAAACTGCGAGGTTGCGTGTATTCCAATGACCTTCTACTTCTTCCTTTATAGCTTTGTGATTCTTCTACTTCCATGATTTCTGGGATTGAGCGAGCAATTTTAGGAATCCTTTCCTTTTGTGAGGCATGAACTTCTAAGAGATATACCCAAGGGTTGCTTCATAAATCTAGCTTGAGATGGTGGCTAGATTCATTTATCGTTCCTTATGAATTACTCCCTTGATTGGAGATACTCCTGGCTGATCTTGGTTGATTACTTTAATCGTGGCGGATTGTTTTTTTCTTTTTTGGCATGAGCTTCTACTGAATCTTGACAGTTGTTTGATGTCCGAGATTTGTTCCAATTTTCACACTTGAAAATCTTGATCAGTGTCGATTGATTTCCTTCTTTTTAGGCCAACTAATTTATTTACCATGTAAAGAAATGGTTCAAGGTACATAGCCGTTGAGTGAATCTTCATTCCTTTTAGCAATACTGTTGTTCACCGGAATCTGCATATACAAAATAACATTATTCAAGATTTCTTTTGATTATTGATTATTATTAAAATTGTGAACCTAACAATCTCCCTCTTTTTGATGATGAAAATAATCTAAAAAGTGTTTGACTAATTTATAGAGACTTCCCTTTTCTTTTCAAGTGTTGTTTCCCCTGATTAGTGATGCTCCCCCTGATTAGTGATGCTCCCCCTGTCTATGTGCTCCCCCTATATTTAAGCAGGTTGTTGTTGATTTAAAATAGTGCAACTGCAACATTGATCCTGTACACCTGCAACTTGTACCTCTTTTTATTTCTTCTCCCCCTTCGACATCAATCAAAAAGAGCAAAAGAAACTATTTGCAGAAATAGTACGAACTAAGCATGCATAGAATTTGTACAACTAAGCAGTTATAGTGAGCATAGTTGACTAGTGTTCACCCCAGGCACAACCAAAAGAGATAGTTTTAAACTAGCACACAGAATAAAAAGCGAAAAAAATTATCTTAAGCATCTCCAAACATTCAGTTCCTTCCAAGGAAATATTTCAGGGTGTTGATCACTTTGGTGCAGAAGCTTTCATAAGAGGCATCGATGTTGTCCTCATCCTGGCCACATCTTCCCTTGTTTCCTTGGTTACTTCTCTAATCTTGTCCACTTGCTCCTTCATAGAGGTTAGTAGTTCCTTGATCCCTGCAATGTTGTGCCGCATCAGCATCAGCTGTTCTGGAGAACAAGATTTGTTGGCTTCAGATTTGAGTCCCCCATTACTCTGAGAAGGGATGACCTATGATGCCTTGTTCTTCTTAAGACAAGTCCCCTCAATCAAGGTATACTGATGACATCCAAATCCACTACTAAAAATTAAATGGATACGGTTGCATGCAATATAATTTACCCAACTATGAGTCGGGGTCCAATCCCACAGAGAACAATATGTAGGCGATTAGGAATGTAAGGGAATTATCACTTGTTATGAAATGCCAAACACTTAGAATGGTTGTTGAGAATATATTTATAACTAATTGTGAAAATGTAAACTAACCTATAAATCTAGTAAAATGATCAATGGCTACAAGGATGGACGCATCGGGATTTACACTCAAGTAACAATCCAATATATTTCACAATTTTACAAATATGAGCGAGTCTATGTTAATTAGCCACGGGCAACAATTCTATATTAGCTTCTTCCGAAGGCTAACAACACTTCCTAATTTAATTATCCCCCAAAAAACTAAGAGATTAAGCGCACCTGGATATGGCTACAAGTAGTTAAATCCTATCCCTAGGTAGAATCTATAAAATGAGGGTTAAAGCTCAAGTTCTTGTTAATTAATCTTTACCAACCCCAAATAATATTTTCCAAAATTAATTCAAAGTTAATGGGCGAGTCCTAGGGTTAGCTAATCCTTTTGGAAACATTAAAGAACAAGAATACTTAAAGAAACAATAACCCACTTCAATATTACTAAAAATCGTTAATTACATAAGCACAACAAGATATTTAATCCACACTTTAAATATGAATATTTCCATAAATAAGATTCAAGTGTTGGAAATAAATACTACACACTTAAATATTCAATACAAAGCAAGGAAATGAAGAAATGAGCATAAATGAGTAAGAAATTCTCAACCAAAAGTTTCAAATCTTCAAGAGCCAAGTGTGTGTGCAAGAACCCTAGATTCCAAAACTTGTTCTCTCTAGTCTAAGGACTGAAAATAAGCCAAAGATAATTTAAAAATGAGTTAGGTCATGTATTTGTGGGTTTGGAGTTGAGAAAATATGAAATATCATTCCTGCCCAGGTTTGAAGCCCGTTGACCACACCTGCGGAAGGATCCTCGCAGGTGCGGATTGCCTATCGTAGATGCGAACTTTGAAGGTAAACTCTGGCTCCGCAGATGCAGAATTCAATGCGCATATGCGCCACCACAGAAGCAATTTTTGTCTCACAGATGCGATCCCAGATAAGGTAGCTCAATTCCGCAGATGCAGACCATTTCCTCACAGATGCGAGGTCGCTTCTTTGACTAGTGTTCTGCAGATTCGGACTCACCGAAGAGTTTTTCATTGTTTCAACCTTTTTTTTGCTCAATTCCACTTCAATTAAATTCAACTCTCTTCATGGCATCATTTGCCTGAAAATCTAACAATACACGCCATAAACACCCTCATATTATAATTAAAGGACACAAAACTAAAGAAAATAGACTAGAATGAGTGGTAAAATCACCACTCATCATATACCCCATCATGGCAAGGGCAGTTTTGGCATAAGTGATAGAGATAGTCTTTGGAGCATAGAGAGATAGGTCCACTTTCATGTATTTCAGAATGTGAGAGACTAGTAAACCATATGGAAGGATACTCACAGAGGAGGAAACATCCCTGATGCTTTCAAGCATGTATTGACACACCCAGACAACCCAGTTTATAGCTTTACCATTTACCAAAAAATACAGAACAAAAACATTTCTAAGAGACACAGTAATCAGAAAACCAGTACAGGATAACAAAGTGGTTGCAATAATATGGTCTAGAACACGATGCTCAAATTTCAAGTTCTTAGGGCCTATATCGGGGGGCTTGTCAGACATAACACGTTTGGCCTCTTCAAAAGATACTTCAAAATTATCTGGCCAGGAATGTTGCATAACAACATTGTAACCAACAAACTTTGTAGCAAAGATATTATCAAACTGATAAGAGTCAAGAATAATATGAGTTCTTAGACCATGGTTTCCAGATCGTCTTTTTCATTCACAAAAAGGTTTGCATAAAACATGCGCATAAGTTCTTCATAGACAACATCACCAATAGTTTCAAACAGAGAGACAAGTTTCCAAGTTTCAAAAATAGACAGAACATCATAGTGAGAGTTTTGCATATACTTTAAACTTACAGTGCGACCAAAAGCAATTGATTTTCCTTTGAAGGCCACAAACCTAACCTTCTCCTCAGGACTGTAGAAAATCATCTTGTCTTCAGGGCGAAATGCCACATTTTCAGTTTTTCCCTTTTTCTGAGAAGATTGTTTGGGAATAGGCTCCATTGGTCGTTTTCCTGCCCTCTTTTGAGATATGAGGATATATTCTTGAGAGCCACTCGAATGTTCTTCAGTAAGTAAGTGATCTTTTCTTTCAGAGGATTCGATATCAACACGGCCATGTTTTGTTTTCTTGAATCGGTGGCTTCTTCTGGGAATAAAGGAGGAGGGGGAGGGTTTTGCTTTAGCCATGAGTGGAGAAAACAGAGAGAAATAAGTTGGTTTATGAGAGAATGGGAGATATAACTGAGGGAGAAGGGTCTCTAGAAAGGACGCCTCAATTTCCGGAGAGACGTATGAAAAGCAACTGAAAAGTTACCTTCTGCAAAACCAAGCCGTCCGTTCACAATTAATGAGTGAAGAGATTAATCAAGTACTAAAGATTTTTTGGCAAAAAAATCAACTTATATGGAAATAAAATAAAAGTAATTATAGAAGGCCATAAATACGATTATAAGGGAATGTGAAAATACCAAATTTGTTTCGACGGAAACAAAATCTTTCTTCAAGCAAAGGTTTTGTAAAAATATTCACTAACTAATTTTCAGTATTAACAAATTCTAACACAATATCTCCTTTAGCAACATGATCACATATGAAATGATGCTTGATCTCAATATGCTTAGCCCTAGAATAATGCGTAGAGTTTTTTGATATGAAAATTGCACTAGTATTGTCACACATAATAGGAACACAATTAAGACATAAATCATAGTCTAACAATTGATGCATGATCCACAAAACTTGTGTGTAGCAGTTACCTACTGCCAAATACTCTTCCTCTGTGGTGGATAGGGCTGCACAACTTTGTTTCTTGTTGTTCCAAGATATAAGGGAATTTCCAAGTAATTGGAACGTTCCACTTGTGCTTTTTCTATCAAGTTTATCTCCTGCAAAATCTGCATATGAAAAACCTTTAAGATCAAAATTTTCAAGACTTTCATACCATAAACCATAGTCGATTGTCCCTATCAAATATCTGATGATACATTTAACATCAGTTAAATGAGACTCTTTAGGAGCTGACTGATATCTGGCACATTTACAAACGTTGAACATAATATCTGGTCGACTAGCTATAAGATAAAGTAATGACCCGATCATACCTCGATACATTGCTTCATCAAAACTCTCCATTTTTGCCTTTATCTAAAGTAGTCGATGGACTCCTAGGAGTTACTATGGTGTTTACCTTGAAAATGGTATTAACAGTTATATTTTATTTATGGTTCTAAAAATATGTGATTTGTTCTGATACTAATCGTTAGGTAAGGAAACGCTAAGCGCAAGTAATAGAGAAATGATAAGCAAACCAATATGGTCACAAGACTGGGGACCTCGAAATCGGCAGTATCAGGCCTTGAGGATAGCCTTCGGCCGTCGTTAATGAACAATAATTGAAGAACAATAAAATGAATGCAATAAATAAAGAGCAATAAATCTCTATGGTAATTGTTGAGCACGTCTAGGCAACAAAAGCAGAGAATGTTCTATTGTATTGAAATACTCATGTGTGTTAAAAAATGACAGGGGTCCTCTTTATATAGGTGGGGGGAATCCCAACATAGTACATGTATAATCATGACAAGTAAAGGCTACTAGTATAGCTGTATAATGGCTCAGTACGGACTTGTACTATTCTTGCAGACCTTGTCAGCTCTAACCACGTGCCCTCGGGGATTTCCCACCTTTCCATAATGGTCATCGATTTTCATACTGCCTCGAGGTATGCAGTGATGAGTCCTCGATATGATCTCTCGAGGGGAGTACTTCGGAGTCAAGCCTCAGACTGTGCTTCGAACCCCTTGAAACTGGGCTTGAGATGTCACAGAGGCTCTAAAATCGGACTTCCACGATTTTGGCCATATACAGATAGTCCCCGCGTTTCTTAGAATGAAATGATTTGAATTATGTGACTCTTAGATGTCCCCATCACGACGTCAGTCACGTGAAGTAGGCGATTGTTGTGATAGAAAGGATGTGCAAGAATCACGCTTACACAATTCATGAAAGGCTATTATTCAAAAACGGCGGTTGGCCGTCCTTTCACCTTTTCCAATACGCATAACTCATTCCTAGAAATACCCCAATCCTTCATTCCCTGAATCTTTACTTTTCACAATATCTTCAGAGCTCTAACATCTCTTTCGCTTGCTTCCGTTTCGTGTTCATCTATCAATCAACTTCTTCTTCTTCTTCTGAGATTTTTGCAACAAGAATGACAAAGACTTCAAAGACTGTTCCCTAGAAGAGAGAACCTCTTCACCGTCATGCTCGTCTAAGAGAAAAGAAGTAGTGCCTCATCGCATTGAGGAGTGCATCCCAGGACCTTGTGGAACATCTTTCGATTTCAAGGTGGACAAACCTTCTTCGAAACCAGGGCGATGCGAACTCGTGTCCAGATACATCATCCTCGTAACTGACACTGAGAGAGTGAAGGATGACTGCTACTGGGGGAGGCGGTATAGGTAGATATCCCTTCTCGTGAGGAGGACATAACAACACATAAAGTCAGTTTCCTCAGTGTGTATACATATCCTTTTACCCTAGGTCTGGTAGAACCATCTTCACCATCGATAGACCCTGTAATCCTCGATTTCTGTAGGCAATACCGGGTGACACTCGGTCAAATCTATCCACCGTTCTGGCGCATCGTATATATGATTAGGTATTTTGCAAACATGGTCGAGGGAATGCCTTTTACCCTCAACCATCTGACTAGGATGTATAGCCCCCGACTTTATCGAGGTGACATGATTAAGCTTCAACGTTGGGCTTCGATGGTCCTCTTCGCCAGTATCGTCGAGGATAAGGACAGAGGGTGGATGAGCCGCTTTGTCCGAGTTAGGACCTCAGATCTGATCCCTGCTGATAGGATGCCATTCCATGGAATAGGAATCGTAATTGAACTTGTTAATTCAGTATTTCCCCTTTCTTTTAGACCATCTTCCCTTCGAACTAACCTCCTTTGATGAAGCAGCCATCAAGTGGTATCCTGACGTGATCAAGGATCTCCCGGGATGGGTTCACAGGCTTGATTCGACCTAACCATATGCTAAGCGTGCGTGGCGCGATCTGGCTAAGACCCAATGGGAGGCCAAAAACCATGATGAGGTTTTACTTCCGTCATACTTGAACTCCCTGAAAAGGATATCCCTTGAATGTATTCTCACTTTTTGTGTTTGTATCCTGTTCTTGTGTAGGCCTAGGAGAGGCCTTTTTGATAGGGAACCCCCGCCCCGGGAAGCAGATACCCCAAAACCCATTGAGGAAAAGAAGAGAAAGGGGAAGCGACTGAATCCCCGAAGTCGAAGAAGGCTAAAGTTCACAAGTCTAAGGTCGATTCAACAACCTTAACTCATGAAGTGTCAGAGGGACTTCGAGCTGAGGGCGAAGAGAGAGATGACCGCTTGCTAGTGCTCAGGGGAAGAGGAAGCACGACTGCTTTGAAGATGCTGAGCCGGTGGCTGTTGAGCTGAAGGCTTCTGAACAAAAGGTTGCCGGTGTTGCCCTACCTCGGGCTGAAGAGATCCTTGAGGGTGGGTCATGAAGTCCTTGAGCCGGTCGACGGCCAAAATATTTCCCGAGCCGAGGGGCATTTAGCCGCTGAACTCGGGGACCCAAGTTTCAAAGCTCCTCACAGGCAAGAGGAGGCCCCGATCGATCTAGCCGGGGAATTTAGTATAGACGACTCTCCGCCGGCTCCGGCATTCTCTCCTAGGGAGATACGGGATGCCCATAATATAAAGACCCCCGATGCAGGGGCATCCCTCGGGGAGGAGGATGCGTTTGAGGGATATTCTGTCGGGGTCGAAGAAATCCCCAACCTTAATGCCTCGCTCATTTTCGAGGAAACCGATAAGCTCTGCAAACAGGTAATCTTTCGACGACTATGCCTTGAGTTTTGACCCTTATTTTTTTTATTTCTTTCCTTTATGCTTTTAGTCCATAGTTCTTAATAATCAGACCTTTGCTAAATCTCAAGATGAGTTGACCCACTATGAGGAGGAGTGTAGGAGACTCTCATCGGAGGCAGAGGAGTTCAGAGCTCTTTTTACCAAAAAGGAGGAGGAACTGCATGACCTTCGAATATGCTTGGAGACGGTATCTGGAGAATGGGCCGATCTCGACGAGAAGGTAATACAGTATTCGTATGTTTTTTTTGCTTGTTCAACATTAGCATTTAATGTCTTAACTTGGTTTTTGCAGCTTAAGAAGAAAGATGACCTGATGCAGGGGAGGCTTAGAGTCAAGGGTACTGAGATCCTCGGGCTGGAGCGACGTATGGAAGAGATGGCCTTTGAGAAAGATACTCTCCGAGAGAAGATGACCACGGCTGAGCATCAACTTCGAGATGTAAGGGCAGAAAGCAATAAGTATAAGGATCTCCATGCTGAATCGGCTGCCGTGCTGTCCATGGCTAAGCCCGAAGCCGACGCACTTATATCCTCGTACCGGGAAGATGCCTCTAATGCCAATGCTCGAGCCAAGAGGATATCTGAAGAGGCTGAGACCAAGCTAACTTGAGCCCTTGATCATACTCAACTAAGATCTCGGAGGCAGGCTCTCGAGGAAGCACACGCGGGGGGCTTCAATCTTTCTGCCAAGACCGAAAGAGTGAGGGCCCTAGAAGAGGAATCGACAGCTCTGCTTAATTCCAATGATGATTCGGCCAGTGGCTCAGAAGATGAAGACAAATTCCCCGAGATGGAGGAAGCCGCTGATGACTAGGAGGCCGAGGGCCAAACTATTGAAGGCAATATTCCTGAAGGGACTTCATCCGATCAAGTGACCCCAACGGTAGATTAGGCCTATATTTCTTTCTCTTTTGTGTAATGGCTCCAATTGTGAGCTTTGTGAATATGTTTTGTGAACGTTTACTATATATGAATGATTCTTTGCTTTTCATCGCTTCCCATCTTTCCTCTGATTTTTTTTGGAATAAATTCTTATGCTTGTCACTGAGGTTTTGTCATCTTGATTTTGCCTCATCAAGGTTTTATGATTAGTACCCGAGCGAGATGACCTCGGTCTTCCTATCGAGGGTATGCTCTTTTAGGGGTCTTATAAGTTTGATATTATGGCCTTGGCCTCGATATCGGGGTTATGCCTTTTTAAGGTTTTACAAGCGTGGTGTCGCCTCATTGAGGTCTTACAAATTGGCCCTTAGGCTCTTTAGAATGGCCCTTAAGCTCTTTTAGATTGGGTCGATTCGACCTCTAATATGGCTGTAGTTTTCCTCCATTTTGGCTAAAGACTTTTAAAATTTTGGTTATGACTTGGCATGTTTTGTGTTTGTCCGACTCTTCGATGGCTCGAACAAGAACCTCGATTATAAGTCGATATGCAACGATAATTGAGTACCTTGTGAGGTTTTCTCGAAGACTAATTTTTCGAAGCCTTTTCGTTGAAAAAGGCTGATTGTTTCGAAGCCTTTTCATTGTTCGGAGTTGATGTTATCGAAGTTCCTTTGCTTATGCTTAGGGTAGCCTGATTAACCGATTCTTTTCGAAATATTTTCGAAGTATTTGAAGGTCTTTAGTTTTATGGAGGCAGACGGACGTTTCCGAGCCGCATTAATTTGGCTGTAGCCTTTTAATATGACCGTAATCTTTATGTTTGGCCGTAGCCTTTAGTCCCTAGGTGAGATGACCTCGGCGTTTACATCGAAGGTATGCCTTTTTAGAGGTCTTACAAGTTCGAATATATAACCTTGGCCGTAATATCGGGGTTATGCCTTTTTAAGGTCTTGTAAATTTGGGCATGCCTCATTGAGGTCTTACAGATTCGATGTTGCCTCAATGAGGTCATGCGAGTTCGAAGTTACCTCATTAAGGTCTTGTAGATTTGATGTTGCCTCATCGAGGTCTTACTAGCTTGAAGTTGCCTTGTTGAGGTCTTACGGGTTCGAGACTTTGACGGCTGAGCTGACTGTTGATGATAGTCCTCGAGTGTTCGAGAGTATTTGGCCCTTGAGCCGTTTCATGAGAATAGTAAAATTCTTTTGAGGCATAAAGTATTTTGATGAATAAGAAGGCTTCTTTGAATACTTGATACATGCGTACATGTTCTTTGCCTTCGGGGGCTCGACTATTCTACATGGACACGGTTCGTTTGACCGTTTGGTCCATTGCAACATTGGTCTGTCGAGGCTTTCTTCGGCATAACTTGATTTTTTCGAAAGGGTAACCTCCAAGGGTGATGCCCCCCCAGTGTTCGAGGTTGATTTGAAAAGAAGGCTTGAATATTTGTTGAGTTTTCCTTAGGTAGCATATAGGTGTTGCCTCGTTAAAAACCTTGTCGGTAAAACCCATTTGGGATAAAACCTGATCTAAGGAAAAAAGAGTGCAACACATGCTTTAAAACCCAAGGTCTTCGAGTTGACAGATGCCCCGATTTCTCAATCGAACATCTGCAAAAGGTCAGTGTGGAACATACAAATGAAAAGGGAGAAGGTTATACCTTAGAAATAATGGCGTTTGAGCATTGATATGTTCCAATTGCTTGGCAGTTGCTCGCCTTCCGTGGTGCTAAGTTTGTAGGATCCTTTTCTTGCTACTCCGAGGACCCGGTACGGTCCTTCCCAGTTAGGGCCTAGTTTCCCTTCGTTTGGGTTTCTAGTGTTGAGGGTGACTTTCCTTAGAAATAAGTCCCCCACCCGAAGTATCGGAGGTTTGTTCTTATGTTGTAGTATCTTTTGATCCTTGGATTTTGAGCGGCCATTCGGACTAACGCGACTTCACACTTTTCATCCAGCAACTCGAGGGTGGTATTCATGGCCTCGTTGTTTGAGTCCTCAGAGGCGTGCTGGAATATGGATCTTGGTTCTCCAACCTCGACTGGTATCAATGCCTCGAACCCATATACCAAACATAAAGGGTCCCTCCTGTGCTTGACTTTGAAGTTGTTCGATATGCCCATAGTACTTCGGGCAACACTTCTCTCAATTTTCCCTTTGCATTCTCTAACCTCTTCTTTAGGTTTTGAATGATAGTTTTGTTTGTGGACTCGGCCTGACCATTCACATTTGGGTGGTAGGGCGTTGATAGGATCCTTTTGATATTATGGTCCTCGAGGAACTCTGTCACTTTGCTGCCAATCAACTGCTTCCCATTGTCACATGTAATCTCCGGGGGGGATCCCGAATCGGCATATGATGTGGTCTCATATGAAGTTGATGACTTCCTTTTCTCTTATCTTCTCGAAGGCCTGCGCTTCTACCCATTTTGAGAAGTAGTCAGTCATAAATAAGATAAATCTAGCTTTACCTGGCGCCGTTGGTAGGGGACCAACGATGTCCATTCCCCATTTCATGAATGGCCATGGGGATAGAACCGAGTGTAGTTGTTCACCGGGTTGATGAATCATCGATGCAAATATTTGGAATTTGTCACATCTTCGAACAAATTCCTTGGTGTCTTTTTCCATGCTATCCCAGTAGTATCCTACTCTGATTACCTTTCGAACCAAGGAGTCATCTTCGGAGTGGTTGCCACAAGAGCCTTCATGGATTTCTCGTAGCACATACTCAGTGTCCCCCGATCCCAAGCATACTGCTAGTGGCCCGTCGAAGGTCCTTCTGTATAGTGTTCAATTATCGCCGCGTGAAAATCGGGCTACCCTAGCTCGAAGGGCCCTCTATTCCTTTGGATCCGTGGGGAGCTTCCCATGTTTCAAGTAGTCAATGTACTTGTTCCTCCAATCCTATGTTAGGCTCGTTGAGTTAACTTTGGCATGGACTTCTTCGGTCACCGATTTGGATAGTTGCACAACAGTCCCCGATAGTATGTCATCTTCTTCGACAGACGATCCCAAGTTTGTGAGTGCATCTGCCTCGCTATTTTTTTCTCGAGGTACGTGGATCAGGATCCATTATTTGAAGCGATGCAATGTAACTTAAAGCTTGTCTAAGTATCTTTTCATCCTATCCTCTCGAACTTCGAAGCTTCCATTTACTTGGTTTACAACTAAAAGAGAGTCGCATTTTGCTTCGATGACTTCTGCCCCTAGGCCTTTGGCCAGTTTGAGACATGCAATCATAGCCTCATACCCGGCCTCATTGTTAGTTAAATTTGAAGTTTTTATAGATTGTCTAATTGTTCCACCCGTAGGTGGTTTAGAACTACCTAGGGCACGAGGGCAGGCATAAAAACGGCCACAAAGTCCGCCAAAATTTGAGACTTGATAGCCGTTCGGGGTTGGTACTCGATGTCGTACCCCCCGAGTTCGATGGCCCATTTGGCCTGATATTTCGGGCTTATGCAAAATGTTTCGAAGAGGGTACGTATTTAAAACACATATACTATGGCATTGAAAATAAGGTTTTAGTTTACGAGATGCACTTATTAACCCAAAAGCTAATTTTTCTAAGTGTAGATACCTGGTTTCAGCATCTCCCAGGGTCTGACTTACGTAATAGACAGGGAATTGCATACCTTGTTCTTCTCCAACCAACACACCACTTACCGCTACTTCAGATACGGCCAAATATAAGTATAGCGTTTCGTCCTCCTTTGGGGTATGGAGCAGGGGTGGGCTCGAGAGATACCGCTTCAATTCTACCAAAGCGTGTTGGCATCCCGGGGTCCACCCGAAATTATTTTTTTCTTGAGTAGGGAGAAGAAGTGGTGGCTCCGATCTGATGACCTCGAGATTAATCGGCCTAGGGCCGCTATCCGCCCGGTCAGCCGTTGTACCTCTTTCACGTTGTTTACCACGGTGATTTCCTCGATGGCCTGGATTTTTTCGGGATTGATCTCGATTCCCCGGTTCGACACCATGAAGCCCAAAAATTTTCCCTATCCGACTCCGAAGGCACACTTCTCGGGGTTGAGCTTCATGTTTTACCTTCTAAGGATGTCGAATGTTTCCTGCAAATGAGTCAAATGGTCCTCTGCGCGCAGGGACTTAACTAGCATTTCATCAATGTAAACTTCCATATATTTTCCTATTTGATGCTCGAACATCTTATTAACTAGGGTTGATATGTGGCTCCCGCATTTTTTAGCCCGAAGGGCGTGACATTATAGCAATATGTACCATACTTCGTGATGAACGAAGTCTTTTCCTGGTCCCCCGGGTTCATCTGGATTTGATTGTACCCGAAGTAGGCGCGAGAAATGTAAGGATCTCGTGGCCAGCCGTGGAATCGATCAAGCGATCGATGTTGGGAAATGGTAATGAGTCCTTAGGGCATGCTTTGTTCAGGTCTTTGTAATCCACGCACATTCTTAATTTATTTCTTTTTTTTGGGACTACTACTACATTAGCTAACCATTTTGGATATTTCACCTCCCTAATGGATCCTACCTTGAGGAGTTTTGTTACCTCTTCTTTGATGAATGCATGTTTTACCTCGGACTGAGGCCTCCTTTTTTGCTTCACCGGTTTGAACTTGGGGTCGACACTTAGTCGATGGGTGGTTACTTCCGGCGGGATCCCTGTCATGTCTAGATGGGACCAAGCGAAGCAATCAATGTTATTAACAAGAATTGAATGAGTTTTCTTATGAGTTCGGGGGTTAATCTCGTTCCCAGGTATACCTGTCGGTCTAGAAGATGCTCGATTAAGACGGCATGTTCAAGTTCTTCGACCGTTGACTTTTTTGCGTCCGATTTTTTGGTGGAAACGAAGGCTAGAGGAGTGATGAAGTCTTCTTCATCGTCTTCCATCAATTGTTCACAGGTAGCTTACTCCTCGAGGATCTACTTGTCTTTCGACTTCTCCAAAGCGGAAGATGTCGATGTTGATGCCATGTCGTGTACCGCGAACATCTCCTTTGCTGCATGTTGCTCTCTATACACCGTCTTCACACATTCTTTTGTTGGGAACTTCATCATTTGATTAAGAGTTGATGGCATTGCCCTCATGCTATGTATCCACGGCCTTCCAAGTAAGGCATTGTACCTCATATCACCTTCGATGACATGAAACTTGGTATCTTGAATTGTACCAGCCATGTTGACTGGGAGGATGATTCCCCCCCCCCCATTTGCCTAATACGTACTACTGTGCAGCAGATGATTGCTTAGGGAGCTTAGCGTACGATCTGGTCTATTTCCCTCTCGACTTTGGATCTTCGTTGTCTCTCGCATGTTGAATCCATTGAGGAATCGAGAGGCAGGTGTGATCTGATTGAGCAGTCCGAGCTGCTCCACCACTTTCAACCTGATTATGTTGGCCGAACTACCTGGATCCACAAGTACACATTTAATTTGAACTTTATTTAGAAGGAAAGAAATTACATGTGAATCATTGTGAGGCTGAGACAAGGCGTTGACATCTTCTTCACCGAATGTAAGAGCATCCTCGAGTATGTAACTCCGAGTTCACTTTTCCTAGGTGATGGATACTTTTGTCCGCTCGAACACAGTCCCCTGCGGGACGTCGACTCCTCCAACAATCATTTGAATGATATGTTGCGGTTCTTCCTGTTCATTTTTCCTGTTTGCCTCTCTTTCTCGAAATTGATTCTTAGCTCGGTCACTGAGGAACTCTCGAAGGTGACATTTGCTGATCAATCGGGCTACCTCTTCTCGAAGATGTCTACAATCCTCGGTCCTATGACCGTGAACGCCGTGGTATTTGCATATTAAGTTGGGGTTCCTTTGGGAAGGATCTGACTGCACAGGCTTCGGCCACCTAGTATCCTTGATTTTACCTATGGCTGATACGACATTCGAGTCATTGATGTTAAAGTTACATTCCGACAATCGGGTCACCTTCATTGGTCTTATCTTCCTATCGAACCCGATTTTGCTCATAAGTACCTAGGAATTTCTACCTCGATTCGTCCCTCAATCATTTTGAGGTATGTCCCGTCTCGAAGTTTTTCTTCGATCTCCGACATATGGTTTATATCTCTCCTTGCTCGGCCTCGACTCTCTTTCTGGATTTCTGGACAAATAACCTGCTTGGGTACATTGAACCCGAGGGGGCTCCCAATTGGTCTTCCTCGACCCTAATTTTGGATTGGTACCTGTTGTGGACGTCCTCCCAAGTTACAGCAGGATGTTCGATCAAATTTTTCTTCAGCTGCTTTTCAAGACCTGAGTGAAGGCCTGCACTGCCCAGTCATCGGAGACTGGTGGTAATACCATTCGCTCCATCTGAAAGCGAGATACGAACTCCCTTAACATCTCGTTCTCCCTTTGTTTAATTTTTAAGACATCGTACTTTCTTGTAGCGACCTTGATGGCACCAGCATGTGCCTTCACAAAAGAGTCTGCCAACATGGCAAACGAATCTATTGAGTTCGGGGGTAGGTTGTGATACCACATCATGGCCCCCTTCGATAGTGTTTCTCCAATTTTTTTCAATAAGACGGACTCGATCTCGTCATCCTTCAAGTCATTCCCTTTTATACCACTAGTGTAAGTGGTACTATGCTCATTGGGGTCCGTGGTCCTGTTGTACCTCGGGATATCGGGCATCTTGAACTTCTTTGGAATGGGCTTCGGAGCCGCACTCGATAGAAATGGTTTCTGCACGAACTTCTTTGAATCTACCCCCTTCAAAATCGGTGGTGCACCGAGGATCTTATCGACCCTCGAGTTATAGGTTTATAATTTTTTGTCGTTAGCTCCTATCTTGTTTTCTCCTGATTCAATCCTTTTGGCGAGGTCCTCGAGCATCTTCATAATAGCAGGGTTTGTTGTTGACCCACTGTTACTCGATCCTTCTGGTTCTTGTTCAACTCGAGGAGCTGCTTCCGGTGCTGCCGTGCTTGGAGTTTTCTGCTGGCTCTGTAGGTGAGCAATAGCCACTTGCTGCGCTTGTAACATCTCAAAAATGACATGTAGGCTAACTTCCCTTTCTTGACGAGATGGAGTTCCCTGCGCTTCGTGTTGGTCACTCGCGCACATTTTCGTCGGTATCAGAGCCTACATCGATATGCATAGCATTGCATGAGGCCATATTGACGGGGAGTGGTGCTGGTACTACCCCAGGATTTTGTGGTGGTACACCGGCGATTGGGGCCGCTGCACTGTTCTCTCCATGGGACTCAAGGACATTGTTTTCCCGTGCATTTTCTGACTCAGACATTTTGGACCTGAAACCAAAGATTCTTGGACACGAAAAAGTGTGAAAAATAACTTGTGTTTTTAGAAAACTAGCACCAAAACAATCACTATTATTTTTGGCCTCACGGTGGGTGCCAAACTGTTTACCTTGAAAATGGAATTAATAATTATATTTGATTTATGGTTCTAAAAATAAGTGATTTGTTCTGATACTAGTCGTTAGGTAAGGAAACACTAAGTGTAAGTAATAGAGAAATGATAAGAAAACCGATACGATGACAAGACTTGGGACCTCGAACTCGGCAGTATCGGGCCTCGAGGGTAGCCTTCGACCGTCATTAATGAACAATAATTGAAGAACAATAAAATGAATGCAATAAATGAAGAGCAATAAATCTATATGGTAATTGTTGAGCACGTCTAGGCAAGAAAAGTAGAGAATTTCTATTGTATTGAAATACTCATGTGTGTTACAAAATGACAGGGGTCCTCTTTATATAGGAGGGGGAAATCCAAACATAGTACATATCTAATCATGACAAGGAAATGCTACTGGTACATCTGTATAATGGCTCAGTACGGACTTGTACTATTCTTGCAGACCTTGTCAGCTCTAACCACGTGCCCTTGGGAATTTCTCGCCTTTCTATAACGGTCATCGATTTTCATACTACCTCGAGGTATGCTGTGATGAATCCTCGATATGCACTCTCGAGGGGAGTACTTCGGATTTGAGCCTCAGACTGTACTTCGGGCCCCTCGAAACTGGGCTTGGGATGTCATATAGGCTCTAAAATCGGACTTCCCTGATTTTGACTATATACATTTGGCCTTTTCATTGGACAAACCAAAAATTTTTATGAGTTCCTTCGTTGACTTTGTTTGACTGATGAAGATTCCTTTCTGAACTTGCTTCATTTGAAGTCCAAGGAAGAAAGTTAATTCTACCATCATAACCATTTCAAATTCTCCTTTCATGATGTTAGAGAAATCCTTGCATAATACAATATTAGTACTTCCAAAAATAATGTCATCTACATAAATTTGTACAATTAAGTTACCTAGTGAAGATCGTTTGATAAAAAGAGTAGTATCAATATTACCTCTGTCGAATCCGTGTTCAACCAAAAATGAACTTAGCCATTCATATCAGGCTCTAGGAGCTTGTTTTAGGCCATACAACGCTTTGGACAGTTTGTAGACATGATTAGGGAAGGATTCATTTAAAAATCCTGGAAGTTTCTTAACAAAAACTTCCTCATAGATGAATCCATTCAAGAAGGCACTTTTAACATCCATCTGAAACAGTTTGAAACACTTATGAGCAGCATAAGCTAATAGAATGTGAATAGATTCTAACCTAGAAACAGGGGCGACGGTTTTCTCATAATCAATTCCTTCTTGTTGTGAATAACCTTGAGCAACTAGTATGACTTTATTTCTCACAACTTGTCCCGGTTCATTCAACTTATTTCTAAACACCCATTTTGTTCCAACAATGGATGCATTTGGTGGCTTAGGAATGAGTTCCCATACCTTGTTTTTCTCAAACTAATCAAGCTCCTCCTTCATTGCACCTATCCAGCTTTTGCCTCCAAGTGCTTCGTCCACCTTTTTTGGTTCAAATTGGGATATGAGAGCGATGTTTGATGGTTTCTTTAGAGATCTTCCAGTTTTAATTCCTTCCTGAGGATTTCCAATGATATACTTATGAGGATATCCAGGTTCACTCTTCCATTCATTTAGGACAATTAACACTGGCTCCTTTTCAGTAGAGTTTGTTAGAGTAATTGAATTAGACTCCTGGTTTTCTGAAGAATGCATAGACGACTAATCTAGCTGATCATTTATTTCTTCAGAAGCAATTTCACATGTATCAATAGATTTTGGTACTATAGAAATTTCTTCATCTTCAGGAAGATGATCATTCTTCAAATGAATATTAGTATCCACAAAAACAACATTTCTGGATTCTTTAATGGATAAAGTAAGTTTATTAAAAACTCTATATGCTCTACTGGAGGGAGAGTATCCAATAAAAATACCTTCATCATTCTTTGGATCAAACTTACCAAGATTGTTTTTTCCATTGTTGTGAATAAAGCACTTACAGCAGAAAGGACGGAAGTAACTGATGTTGGGTCTTTTTCCTCTCCATAGTTCATAAGGAGTCTTCTTGAGTATTGAACGAATAAGGCATATGTTGATGATATGACATGATTTAGTTACGGTTTTTGCCCAGAAGTGGTGTGGAAGAGGGTTTTCCACAATCATGGTTCTTGCCAGGTCTTGAAAAATTCTGTTTTTACGTTCTACCAGTCCATTTTGTTGAGGCAATCTTGGGGAAGAGAAATTGTGTGAAATACCTTGACCATTGCAGAAGTTCTCAAATGCTTCACTTTCAAATTCTCCTCCATGATCACTTCCTATGGAAGAAATATAGTAGCCTTTTTCACACTGAACTTTCTTGGTGACACTTTTGAATAATTGTTTTTCACTAGTAATATGTCTGGAACACGCATTGTCAAGATACCATTTTCCTTTCCGATTCTTCTTGCGGTGTTCCTGCAAAACAAAATTACTTATTTTTTAGGTACCCAAGCCCGCTTGGGTCCTGAATGGTTGGTTTTCTGAGTGCTAGCTTGACTAAAGGATTTAGGTAGCCAGACCCATCTCCTATTATCCTTGAACCTACAACGGTTAGAAGTATGACCAAGTTTTCCACAATAAAAACACGATGGATTATTGTGATTTTCAGAGCTGCTTTCTTTTCTGATTCTATTCCTACATTGGTTAGTGTTGTGAGTATTTTTACCACAATAAGAACATGCTGAGAGTTTCTAGTTCTAATCAACGAATCATAAGGAACAATCTGATTTGATTTGACAGAACTATGACTAGTGGATTTTTGTAATCCATTCATTTGTAGTTGAAGTTCATTAACTTCATCTTGAAGCATGCCACGCTCAATTTCACAAACTTCCAGCTTCAAGGCCCAGTCTTTCTTTTCTCTTTCGATTTTTCTGAGTTCATTTAGAACTCTTTAAATATCTTCAAGAGCAATATCAACAAATGCTTGAAGTTCATAACAGTTAGGACATGTAGGAAGACATACCTCACTGGTTCCTTCGTCTGCCATAAGACCAAGTTCACCTGAATCTTCTTCCTCATATGTTCCTTCGTCTGCCATGAGCCCAAGATTTTCTGAGTCCTCATTGTTGTCTTCTTTTATGGCCATGATATACATATTTGCAATTTTTCATGGTCAGATTATTCTTCATCACTCCAGGCTCCAAAGGACTTCTTCTTTTGAAGGTACCTGCTAAGCTTCTTTTTCAGTTCACGACAATCAGCTTGAATTTGTCCATGTTTTCCACATTCGTAGAATCTTCCATTATTTTTATCATTTTCATTATTTGTCCTTCTTTTTCTGAAGTTTGATTTCCCTCTTATGCTATTTATGTTTTTCCTCATCATGTTTGTTACAACTTGGGAGAGCATGGCTATGTTTTCATTATGTTCTCCTCATTCCTCTTCTTCTTCATTTTCTGGTTCAGCTACAGTTGCTTTGGAAGCAACTATTTTCTTCTTTTCTTGTTGAATTTGTCTGTCCAAGTGAGTTTTCTCAAAGGCAATTAATTCACCTCTAATGTTACACCCTACATTTTCATACGTGAAAGTACGCCATAAGTAAATTAATAGAAGTTCGGGAATGAGATTATTTTGAGATTATAGGCATTATGCTATTTCAAACAAGTGATGAGTAAATTCATGAAGGTAAGATGTGAAGCAAATCGAAGAAAATGAATTTTGTCGAAGTTTGACAGTTTGGGATAAAATATGTCCCGAGCTAAAATACCCGATATTTATAGACTAGTACCATACAAGGTACCCCATGACCATGATAGTAAGGTGTATAAAGTGTATTAAAAGTGAGTAGTATTTTAAGTAAGTTGAGATAATTTTTAATTATGTGGGTAATTTATTAATTATTGGATTTGTGGATAAATATTTAAGTAAAAGTTGTTCGATAATCATAAGGGGACAACTATACATGTGGGGGTATGTAGGTGTGACAACAAATTTCCAACTAATCAAGCCTAAAGGAGGAGGTGGCACAAAGTAAATGAAACATGAATTTGTTGGACCAACTATTGTAAATAAATGCATTTTCCAATAATGGAAGACTGGATGCATGAATTTACGCATCAAAAGGACTCTAACTTGGGTGAAATATCTTGCTCTGCTAATGGGAATGGATTGAATAATGGAAATGGACATGGAATAGTTGTAGGTACAATTAGAAAGAGTTGTTCATATGAAGAAGAGATTGGTACTGACTTGAGATGGTGCTTTCCTATCAATAGGTATCTTCTTTTTTTTCCACTCATAACAATTATAAGCAGACAATTTAGTTATACACCATTTCAGTGTACAAACCTTAATGTGGAATTATAATATATAGCGCTAGAGGGTAATTTATAGGAATCTTGAAATCGACACCATATCCACCAATGTCCAATAATGCAAGTGAAGATGAAACGAGATTTTACGATTCTTAGGGAATACGGTTCAATCTTTCTCAAGAATATCATACATAGTTTTTCCCTACTTCGATCCGACGTTACATGTTTTCGCAGTTGCTGTGTGTTGGGAGGATTGTCAAGAGAATTGATTCAGGTATTTTAATGCTATACCTTCTTTCTTTTTGGCATGATCTATACGACATGAACGAAACGAGAAAATGCTCAACTTCCATAAATGACTCTATTCATAGAAGTATTAGAGATGTCTTTGTTCTTGAATTTATGTCTTATTATTCTATTGTATGTTCATTGGTCTCAGAAAAATATGTAAGGTGAAAATGTTTACTTCATGATATTAATCAGAGGCATAATGGTCTTATGAAACTCCGAAAGATTTTATTAACGTACTTCTCATGCATTGCCTTAATACATGCACACTAACCCATGACCAGATGGCGTTATATACGCGTATATATGTATGTATATGTATATGGGATATGGGAAAAGGTTATGGCGTTATATACGCACCACCACCTGATCATCTGGTATTACGTTGATGATTTACCCACAGTGGCTGAGATGGGATGCCCTCATAGGCTTGATGATGTTATGAACACATGTACCTATGCACGACACGACATTCATACGCATATGCATGAACTATAAGTATTTCATGATTTACAGAGTTATTCAGACTTACAAGTTGAATACTCTATATTTCTTCCACGTCTGTTATGTAATTATTTATGTGCCTTACATACTCGGTACATCATTCCTACTGACATCCCTTTTGCCTGGGGACACTGTGTTTCATGCCCGCAGGTCCCAATAGACAGGTCGAGAGTCCTCCAAGTAGGCTATCAGCTCAGCGGAAGATGTTGGTGCGCTCTATTTGCTTCGGAGTTGCTTGTTTGGTTAGTATTATTTAGACGTGTATTGTTTTGTATGGCAGGACTCTGTCTTGACCCTTATGAAAATTATGTATTCTTAGAGGCTTGTAGACAGATGTCATGTACGTAAAATATTGTATGGCCTTGTCGGCCTATGTTCAGTACACGAGTTGTTATTTTTGTCTTATAGGACCGTACTTTATATATATAAGTTTGTATTCCCTCATGATTTACTCCGATTTATTTATATTTGATAGAATGATATGAAAGATACGTTACGTTGGTACTCGGTTGAGTAAGGTACCGAGTGCCCATTGCGGCCCATCGGTTTGGGTCGTGAAAAAAGTGGTATCAGAGAAGTTCTTTCCTAGGGAGTCTACAAGCCGTGTCTAGTAGAGTCTTGTTTATGGGTGTGTTGTGCACTACACTTATAAGCAGGAGGCTACAGGGCATTTAAGACTGTCACTCTTTCTTCTTACTCTAGATAGTGTGGTAGAACTCACTTATAAGAATTCAAATTCTGAACTTCTATTTTATTCGTAATAACATGATGCCTACATTCAGAAAGACGATCGATAAGAGATATAGCGGTAGAAGTGTTGAGTTAGAGGAACTTGATTTTGCATCTTGCTTATGATGAGTAAATGAGAGGTCTTCAACAGATCATGCATGTACTAAAAGGTGTACGGTTCCTGATAAGGAGCTTTTAGGAAAGAATACTTATCCAATCTTACGGTAAGAAGGAATAACGTAATCGGAAGTTAGATACGAGTTGCAGCAAGTACAAGAAGCAAGGTAAAGAAGGGTACGAGGTACCCAGTTAATAAAGATTATCATTATTTACCATACAGGAAGAGAGATATAAGCATTTTGGGTTACCTTCAACAGTAACAGAGGTATAATTGGCCACACCGATCTCAGTCATGCCCTATGGGAGCTAACAGATATACTTTAAGGAAAGGATGAGATATCAGGATCTAGCCGGGGTTAGAGTACCCTAAAATGTTGGATGAATTGTTAGCATTAGTTGATATTTCCGAAGGATAGTACCACTGTGGTAATAGATCTCCTTGTGAGACACCCAGATGGTGCACTCTAAAATCGTACAGCTAGATATAAATACTAGAAGTTCAAATAAAATTACAACGATAGGCATTGGAAGCCTGGAAGGGATAAACATTACCTTAGTATAGCTCCTGTCTCTAATAGAGAGAGAATGTTAGGAAAATCGAAGAGCCAGTGGATGGAGCAAGGGGAGATAAAAGCAAAAGAATATCTTGTTGAAGTTTTCAAAATAAAGTGATGGGCACAAATGTTAGCGGGAAATAAGAAGAGAGTTAATGAAGCATTATGAGTAAGATGTGATACATGGATGACAAAGGTAGATAAAAAAAATGAATGACATAATTACAGAATCTATAGTCAAGTGAAGGAAAAGACGAGAGGTGACAGGCCTTGAGACAACAAAAGAGTATAGGCCATAAAGTCATATCCTCATTTCGAAAAATAAGTTCGTGACTCTAACGTGATCACCAGAAGGAAAAGTTAGACGCCAAAGTAGTACAAATCAGTATGGGCTGGTGAACAAGGTAAACTAAATCTGAATTAGGGGCTGAGTGATTTTATAGTGGTCGACATCATGAGAATTTTATATTGTTTTCCGACGATAATAGAATTGACAATAGAAGAAGATTCATAAGAAATATAGAGAAAGGTCATTCAAGAAGACGCTTCCCTAAAGAAAGCAGTGTGAACAAAGTTAAGCTTAAGGGACTATGTGTGCCAGTTACACTAGGTGTCACTCTTGTGAGTAAGGAATTTTGTTATCCTTGATAGAAAAGGATTACCATAAGGCGAGTAAGGATCATCAATGATGTGAAAATACGCCAAAGATAAAGGAGTAAAATATATTGTCACGACCCCAGTTCGCCCTCCGTGAACATGTCGTGACGGCACCTAGTCCCTATAACTAGGTAAGCCTAACAATGCGGAATAACAACATAACTTGCGAAATAATTAAGTAAAAGAAAACTGAACAATCTAAAAGAAAGACTGTACCACTTGGCATATACAATCCAAAATAATACGGAGGTCTACAATATCACCCCAAAACCCGAAAACCCACGGGAACCACAGGCTAACAGAATATAATACACTGATCTAACTCCAGAATGTCTATACAACTGTAAGGAAGGATAAACTATTCACAAAAGCTGGAATAAGATAAAGACTCCTGGTCTGCGGACGCGACAGATGTACCTCGAAGTCTCTGCGGTATCTCTCAACCTCGGGGATAGTGCGCCTGAGTGGAGGTAGCTGGATCTGCAGATGAAAAACATGCGCAGGAAAGGGAATGGGTACACCACAGCGGTACTTAGTAAGTGCCAAGCCTAACCTCGGTCGGGTAGTGACGAGGAAGGTCAGGGCCCTACTGAGGTTAAATAATATAATAGGAATTTACAGTATGAAAACAGGCAGTAATAATGAGTACAACAGTGAAAGAAGACGGGTCAAACAAGGCAATAACAAAAACACAAGAACAGAGTAAACACGGAATATGTACAGCTCGATAACAATGGTAACAATGAGGATCTCCCAGGATACCGTCCTGTAGTCCTTTTCTCAGCTGTCCAGTGGATCTCCCAGGATGCCGTCCCGTAGTCCATCATATGTATAGCCAAAGGATCTCTCGGGATACCGTCCCGTAGTCCATCATATGTATATCTGAAGGATCTCCCAGGATACCGTCCCGTAGTCCATCATATGTATATCCGAAGGAACTCCTGGGATATCGTCCTGTAGTCCAGCTATCAATATGCAGGGGGATCTATCGGGAATTGAACCTGCAGTCCTAAGGTAAATATGTAGGGGGATCTATCGGGAATCTAACCCGCAGTCCCAAGGTAAATATGCAGGGGGATCTATCGAGAATCTAACCCGCAGTCCCAAAGTAAATATACAGGGGGATCTGTCGGGAATCTAACCCGCAGTCCCAAAGTAAATATGCAGTGGGATCTATCGGGAATCTTACCCGCAGTCCCAAAGAAAACAAACAAAGGAGGGGGGGGGGGCTACCGGAAGCCCACATCCGTAGTCCAAATGTAAATACGCAGCCACAACAAGAAGATATTCAGAAATGGAGTGCAAAAATACAAGGCAACAAGTAGTTCTAGCCTAACCTGCTCCGCGTAGTATAATTAAAGCAACTTAAGCAAATAGGCAATCTAGGGAAACTAGGCATCCTTTTCTAAGCTAACATAGACTATAATTGCAAGTAAAATAAAACAGGTAAGAAGGAAACTCAGTCTAAATATTTAAAGTAAAACCGGATTTTCAACAATTAGCACAAGCATGCGCTCGTCACCTCACATACAAGGCATTCAATTACCAAATATCACACCTAAGGGGAAAGATCCCACACAAGGTTATACAAGCCACTTACCTCGATCCGGCTCAAACTCAACTCGAAATCACACGTTTTCCACGAGTATCCGACTCCAAATGGCCCAAATCTATACAATCCAATTACATATCATAAATAACATTTCATGCACTAATTATACTGTTTAATTCAAGCTAAGGCGCGAAATTATGTAAAATGACCAAAACGCCCCTCGGGCCCATGACTCGGAATCGGGTAAAAGTTATATTTTTCGGACACCCATTCACTCACGAACTCATTTAACTAGAAACAATGGAAATCCGATGCCAAAAATCCCAAAATTTTTCAGAATTTCGGATTGGGAAAATCTCATCCCTTTCCTATGGTTTTTCTCCCATTTTTGATAATTAAACTAAAGAAAACAACGGAAATTAATTCTCTAACAATGAATTAGGATTAGGAAATGATACCTATGATCCTTCTCTTCAAAACCCACAGAAAATCGCCAATCTTTGAGCCCTTACATGATTTTTTAGAATAATGAGATGAACTCTCAGATTTTTGGAATAAATCACACAGGCAATCCGCACCTGCGGGCTCGATAACCGCACCTGCGGAAAAAGCGTCGCAGGTGCGGAAATCACTTAAGTTACACTGGGGCCGCACCTGTGATCGTTTGGTCGCGCCTGCGGAACCCAGGTCGCACCTGTGACCACTGGTCGAATCTCCCCTCTATCGCACCTGCGATCAACCCCACGCGCCTGTGAGTCCGCACCTGCGGAAAAAACTTCGCAGGTGCGAAGACACCAGAAGAGTCCTGGTTCAGCAACAACAAATTCACAAATTTTCACCCGTTAAGCATCTGAAACAACCCCGACGCCCCCGGGGCCTCAACCAAAACCACCAACCAACCTTAACACCTTATTTGAACTAGGTCGAGTCTTAAAAACACGTCTCATAACATCAAAAGACATCGATTATGCATAGGTTCAAGCTTAGAAACTTAGGAAAATTCTAGAATTCACATACGATGCCGAAACACGTCTAAACCTATCTGAATGACCTCAAATTTTGTACACACATCCCAAATGACATGACGGAACTGCTGCAACTTCCGGAATTCCATCCCGACCCGATCAAATATTCAATATCGGACCGGAAACTCCAAAAATTCAAACTTCGGCATTTCAAGCCTAAATGAGCTACGGACTTCCAAAATACATTTCGAGCACGCTCCCATCCTCGAAGTCACCTAACGGAGCTAACGGAACCATCAAATTTCCATTCCGAGGCCGTCTTCACACTGCTCCAACTACGGGAAAATTTCCAACACTTAAGCTCTCATTTAGGGACTAAATGTTCCAAAACTCTCCGAAACTCAAAAACGAACATCCCAACAATTCAATTTAGTAGAAATAGACTTGGGGAAAATAGTTAATAGGGGATCGAGGCGTTAATTCTTAAGACCACCGGCCGGGTCGTCACATCCTCCTACACTTAAAAATTCGTTCGTCCTCAAACGAGAATAAAGACATACCTGAAGTAGTGAAAAGATGAGGGTAACTGTTGCGCATATCCTGCTCGGTCTCCCAGGTCGCCTCCTCGGCCGGCTGACCCCGCCACTGAACCTTTATTGAAGCAATGTTCTTCGACCTAAGCTTTCTGACCTGCCTGTCCAATATAGCTACATGCTCCTCAACATATGATAGATCCTATTCCAAATGGACTGAGCTGAAATCCAGGACATGATACGGGTCACCGTGATACCTCCGGAGCATCAAAACATAAAATACCAGATGAATTCCTGCCAAGCTGGGAGGTAAGGCAAGCTTATAAGAAACCTCCCCAACATGCCTCAATATCTCAAAAGGGCCAATAAACCTCGAACTCAACTTCCCTTTCTTCCCAAATCTCATAACGCCCTTCATAGGCGAAACCCGAAGCAGAACCTGCTCTCCGACCATATATGAAACATCACGAACCTTCTGGTCCGCGTAACTCTTCTGTCTGGACTGGGCTATACGGAGTCTATCCTGAATCACCTTGACCTTCTCCAATGCATCCTGAACCAAATCTGTGCCCAATAGCCTGGCCTCACCCGGCCCAAACCAACCCACCGGAGATCTGCACCTCCTACCGTATAAAGCTTCATACGGCGCCATCTGAATGCTGGATTGATAACTGTTGTTGTAAGAAAACTCCGCCAATGGCAAGAACTGATCCCAAGACCCTCCACACTCAATCACACACGCACGGAGAATATCCTCAAGAATCTGAATAGTGCGCTCGGACTGTTCGTCTGTCTGGGGGTGAAATGTTGTGCTCAACTCCACCCTGGTACCTAATTCCTGCTGGACGGCTCTCTAGAACCGTGAAGTGAACTGAGTACCTCTGTATGAAATAATAGAAACTGGAATACCATGCAGACGGACGATCTCCCAAATATAAACCTCCGCCAACCGCTCCGATGAATAAGTAGCCAGTACCAGAATGAAATGGGCTGATTTGGTCAGTCGATCCATAGTCACCCAAATAGCATCATGCTTCCTCAAAGTCCGAGGAAGTCCAACCATAAAGTCCATGATGATCCGCTCCCACTTCCACTCTGGAAGCTCAATCTGCTGAAGTAACCCTCCCGGTCTATGATGCTCACATCTGACCTGCTGACAGTTGAGACACTTGGCTACAAACTCTGCTATATCTTTCTTCATTATTCACCACCAATAGTGCGGCCTCAAATCCTGATACATCTTCACAGTACTCGGATGGATGGAAGACCGCGAACTATGGGCCTCTGCTAAAATCAACTCCTGAAGCCCATCAACATTGGGCACACAAATCCGACCGTGCATCCTCAATACCTTGTCATCTCCAATGGTCACATCTCTGGCATCACCGTGTTGGACCGTGTCCTTGAGGACAAGTAAATGAGGATCATCATACTGCCGCTCCCTGATACGATCAAATAGGGAAGACCGAGAAACCACACAAGCTAATACCCGACAAGGCTCAAAAAGATCCAATCTCACGAACTGACTGGCCAAGGACTGGACATTTAAGGCTAGAGGCCCCTCAGCTGCATGAAGGTACGCCAAACTCCCCAAACTCTCCGCCCGGCAACTCCAGGCGTCGACCACCACATTGGCCTTCCCCAGGTGGTATAATATAGTGATGTCATAGTCCTTTAGAAACTCTAACCATCTACGCTAGCGCCAATTTAGATCCTTCTGCCTGAATATGTGCTACAAACTCCGGTGGTCAGTATAAATCTCACAAGGCACACCGTACAAATAATGACGCCAGATCTTCAAGGCATGAACAATGGCAGCTAGCTCAAGGTCATGGACAGGGTAATTCTTCTCATGTATCTTCAATTGTATGGACGCGTAGGTAATAACCCTACCGTCCTGCATCAACATCGCTCCAAGGCCAACTCGCGAGGTATCACAATAAGCTGTATAAGACCCCGAACTAGTAGGCAATATCAAGATTGGGGTTGTAGTCAAAGCTGTCTTGAGCTTCTGAAAGCTCGCCTCACACTCCTCTGTCCACTGAAATGGAGCACCCTTCTGGGTCAATCTAGTCATAGGGGCTGCAATCGATGAAAATCCCTCCACAAAACGGTAGTAGTAACCCGCCAAGCCAAGGAAACTGCGAATCTCCGTAACTGAGGACGGCCTGGGCCAACTCTGCACGGCGTCTACCTTCTTCGGATCCACACGAATACCCTCACTCGATACACGTGGCCTATGAATGCCACAGAACTCAACCAAAACTCACATTTTGAGAACTTTGCATACAACTTCTTCTCTCTCAGGGTCTGAAGCACTGTCCTCAGGTGCTGCTCATGATCTTCCCGACTCCGGGAGTAAACAAGAATATCATCTATGAAAAAAATGACGAACGAGTCGAGATATGGACTGAACACACTGTGCATCAAATAAATAAATTCTGCGGGGGCATTAGTCAGCCCGAATGACATAACTAGAAACTCGTAATGGCCATACCGAGTCTTGAAAGCAGTCTTCGGGATATCCGGCTCCCGAATCTTCAACTGATGGTAACTTGAGCACAAACCAATCTTAGAAAATACTTGTGCGCTCTGAAGCTAGTCAAATAAATCATCAATACGAGGCAAGAGATAACGTTTCTTCACTATAACCCTGTTCAACTGGCGATAATCAATACACATGCGCATAGAACCATCCTTTTCTTTACAAACAAGACGGAGCACCCAAGGTGAAACACTGGGTCGAATAAAACCCTTATCAAGCAATTCCTGTAACTGATCCTTCAACTCCTTCAGCTCAGGGTAAGCCATACGGTAAAGAGGAATGGAAATGGGCTAAGTTCCCGGCAAGAAATCAATGCCAAAATCAATGTCTTATCGAGAGGAATGCCCGGAAGATCAGCTGGAAACACATCCGGATAACCCCGTACCACTGGAACTGAATCAACAGAAGGGGTATCAACACTGACATCTCTCACATAAGACAAATACGCGACATATCCCTTCTCAACCATATGCTGAGCTCTAAGAAAAGGGATAACTCTACTGGGAGTGTGATATAAAGTACCACTCCACTCAACACGCGGAACACCTGTCATAGCCAGCGTCACGGTCTTGGCGTGACAATCAAGAATAGCATAATGGGGCGACAACCAGTCCATGCCCAAGATAATATCAAAATCCACCATATTGAATAACAATAAATCCGCACTGGTCTCAAAACCACGAATAGTAACCAAACACGACCGATAAACGCGGTCCACAACGAGAGAATCTCCCACAGGAGTAGAAACATAAACATGAAAACTCAAGGAAATCCTGAGGTACATGATCACGCTCAACTATGTCTAATAAAAGACTAAGAGGACATTGCAAATATAATCCGGGGTATTATGCCCAGAGTCAATCCCATAGGGAATTTACGTATCAAGCAAGCTGTTAGAATACTCAATTGTCACTTGATGTTATTTAAATTACTAACACTAAAGATTAAAACTAAAGATTAACTACGCTAAGGTGTAAACAATTGTAATAAAGATCTAAGGTTATGGTTTCCCAAGTCAGTTAATTTACTTCTCGGATACTTTATATAGCTTGATTAGTTGTCTTTATCAATCATGAACACTCTATCTACCACAAATCTCTCTCAAGTAATTATGATAATTTACTAGACGCACTCTCTCAAGTTACGCTAGCTAGATTGCATTACAGTTCACTTTAGATTGCACCCGAGGTATCGTTATCTCTAATCCAACCTCTAAACCCTCGATTATGACATTGATCTATACTACGGGAGTGATGTTATTCAAACAACTACCTAAATATGCACTCTCTTTCAAGTAGATACATAATAAATAGGCACAACTAATTGATGGCCATTTAATTAACTACAACAAGAACGTAGTTGAACAAATAGAGATTAATCAACCCATCGGAACTCTATTAATAACACAATAAGTTCATCCTCCAACGGGTTCTACCAAAACCCTATATTAAAGAAGTTAGCTAAACAAGTTCAAAAGAATCAACTCTAAAATAACTTGCATAATGAAACTACAAAGTAATGAAGAAAATCTGTACAAATTGATGTCTTGCCGTCCGTCTCTTCGAATCCCCTCGTATGCTTTCTGAATCCCCTTTCAAGTTGTGTTTACGGGGTCTATTTATATGTTTAGGACGAACCCTAAACGTGTAG
>ML352906.1:1768-23194 GCA_005239505.1 Nicotiana paniculata
GTGTGACATATGGTTGTCTAGGTATACACTAAAGTTCGACGGTTCAAAGATATCAAATCTATCGATTGACCGAGTATATTCGACATATGAATACCCCCACATATAATTTGTATTGGAATATTTCAAGCTTTACAAATCTTTTATCTCTGGGTTGGTGAGGTGAAAAAAGGAGTGTGACATAAAGATTCACATTCCAATACAAATTATATGACTCCTAGTACTAAAAATTATTAGGCTACTATCCTCTAAACTGTATTCCCCTCTAAACCATGCATAGTGGCTGTGAGTAGTAGTCCAGAACGATTAGTTCGGAAAAAAACTATACCAAAATTTTAAAGTCGACGAATGTGTAATTTAAATCGAAAAAGAATTTTATCCTTGAGTTATTTAAATTTTTATTTTTAAATTATACAAATACATAAGGACATAAAATTTGATCAATATTTCGAGAATATTTTAGTCGTACAATATTTAATATAAATTATTCGTACTTTTATAATAATATAAATAGATATAGATTACTATATTAAAAATACGATCAAAATTAAAAAGCTACTCATTTAGTCATGTTTTCTCTGTCATTCCCCCTAATAAGAGAAAGAAGCATGTAACAACATATGTTTCCTGCCAGTAGGGACCTACTAATTTATAGGTAAAATTATGGGCACGTGAACCTATGTTCTAAGAAGGTTAAATGGTGTACTTGATTAAAAATTGAATTATTCACCCTAAGGAATAGAGATCAATTCTCACTTGATACATTTTTTCTCCTTTATTTTAGTAATGCTTTGGAGATGATCAAATTAAACAGGAATGAGTAGAGAGATTTCCCTGCAGATTAAATTAAAATTTAGATCTCACTACTTTGAAATATTAAAGAGAAAAAAAAATTGTTGGACCTCTGTAGGTTAATATTTAAGTCCCATAAATTTTTGGATAAATGCCAAAATTTAATAAATGTTGGATCCAAATTAAGGTTATTAGTTGTTTTAGATTTAATTAAAATTCAATTTCATTTGGATTAGTTCATTTAGTTGGGCTTCAAAAGGCTGACAAGCCCAAGACAAAGGTCCAGCTGCTGTATTTTTCATGTTGCGAATCGATCTATTGCTCCCATCGTGCTTTTTCTTCCAGAAATCAAGTTGTTCTCCTCCCACAATTATTTTCACATCTCATATTCATGATTAGTATGAACCCTTCCTCTTTTCAATAATTTAAGAATCTGCTAATAACTAAAATTCCACAAGTAAATGGAAACGCATGAAATTAAAAGTCTCTTTGAAATGAGTAGATATATAGTAAGTATGAGAAGTCCCATAGAAAGGATAATAGATCATTATCATTTGAATAACATTATTATCTCTTAATTCTGAACGCAATTCTAGTGACAATTCAAAGAAACCTAAAATGTTTCAGGCTAAATCATTCTGAGAATATTCAGTTTACACCAATATCACATGAACTAATAAATATAAGTAGCTTGTGTGATTATGGTTCTACCACTATGTGATTATTAATAAACGTTAAGCGTTTTAAAGTTAATTCTGTGTTTCTTGAGTTAATGATTTTGTATGTTCATGCAATAATTAAAGTTTTGGAGACAAATGACGAGAAGATATTAGTTTTCCATCAACTCATAATATCGGGCAGATCAATAATCAACGAAGATGATCGACGTCCACGCCAAAGCAAGTCTTGATCTACTTTTCATTATGTGACAAAACGTCCCGTAAGAAATTCCAAAAAGCAAAAATTCCAACGCAAACTAGTAGACCCAATTGTTTGGAATATAATGTCATTCAATTCATTGGCTCTCGTCAATTACTTCTTATAATCATAGCATCAGTCCCTTCGGGGAACGATGAAACTGGAATGAAACAGATTGGCATGGCACTTGCATAAGCTAATACGCGCAACTCGACAAATAGTCTGAGCTATGTTCTATTATATATCAATAATAAGAATTTTAAATTAATAGCGTAAGTAATACAAATACTTCCCTACCGCGTGCTTCATTTGAATGGGAAAAAAGGAAAGAAACAAAACGCTATATTGTATTGTTTAAGCTTTGTGACTTGAAGTCGTCCTAGTCTCCTAGAAAGTTAAAATGGGTTAATATCGGGGACATCGTTAACCTACTTATGCTTTGAGCAACCACTATTCATGTATCATATTTGGCTGCTCCCCTTCACTTGAACCTGCAAAAGGAAATCAGGGATTAGTCTTAGGAACCCTTTCTATAGGCAAAAGGATGAATTAAATTCTTTTTATTCCAACTTGGTAGCCAATTCTTCCCTTGAATAAATTTTTTGTTCTTTTGGCTTGCCGTTTCTTTTGCATTACATTCACTTTTATAGTGACCTGTTTTACCACAATGAGTACATATCTTGTTCTCAGAAAGAGTGAGGTACTTGCTTTTGGGATTCCATTTAGGCTGCTGATTCCCAAAGCGAAGTCCTCTTCTATTGCTACTATGATGTTCTTGTATCCATGAAAGAGCATCGGAGGACCTGTTCCATTTATAGGTTCTGTCTAGTTCATGTTTGACCTTTCCTAGATCCTGCTTCAAGAATCTTACATGCTCATCCTTCTTATACAACTCATCTTTCAGTTTACCTATATTTTCCTTTAGAGTGAGTTGTGTGCAATCAACTGTTTTCTTACTTGTTCCTAATTTCAGTTTTAGGTTTTCAGATTTTAGTTCTAGGACATTTGCTTCAAATGCATGAACCTGATTTTTTAGTGCAGTATTCTCACTTACAGTCTCACTAACTCTGAGTTCCAGGTTCTTACACTTTGCTTTTAAAATCACCCATTCCTTAGACAACTGTTCCTTTTTCATTGTTTATATCCTCAGATTCATCAATGAAATCTAGAAGTAACTCAGATAGTCTTTCTTTAGACAAAAACTTAATATTGTCTTTGAGATGAATTATACTTACCTCAAATTCCTTATCGGATTCTCCAATTGCCATAAGTTCTTGTTCATCTCCATCTTCATCATCTGAGTCCTCATCTGAGCTTTCTCCCCAAGAAACAACCATAGCCTTTGTTGATCCTTTGTTTTTCTTAGGATGAACATGTTCCTTCTTCCTGTTTCTTCGTTCAGCTCTTTCCTTCTTCCATTCAATTTCCCATTGAGGGCAGTTGTTGATGTGATGATCAGTCTTCCCACACTTGTAGAAACATTTCGTTCAGGAACCCTTCGTTTGATGTAGTTTCCACTTCTTGAAGAACCCTTTCCTCTCATTAGGTACTTCTTGAAGTCTTTTGTGATCATAGTCATCTCATCTTCCTCTAGATCAGAACCTTCAGTGATTCTGAGTGCCAGGTTCCTTTCCTTCTTGGGTGCATCCATCTTCGTGGTTTGCCTTCTAAGTTCATAAGCAATGAGATTTCCAATCAGCTCATCCAACTTAAGAGTTGCAATGTTCTTTGATTCCTAAATTGCAGTGATTTTTCTTTCCCAAGATATTGGCAGAACCCTTGTCAGAATCTTCTCAACTTTGTCTTCTTCAAGAAGAATCCTTCCAAGAGACTTAAGTTTATTTGTTAGTGTGGTGAACCCTGTATACATCTCTTGGATGGTTTCCCCTTCCTTCATAGTGAAATTTTCATATTGAGAATATAGTAGAGTTCCTCTGGACCTCTTCACTTGAGGTGCTCCTTCAAGAGCCACTTGCAAAGTATCCCAAATTTCCTTAGCAGTAGTAAAGTTTTGAATTCTTTTGCACTCGTCTGGACCAAGTCCTCACACAAGCCATTTCTTGGACTTGGCATTCTTCTCCCATTTCCTCAAGTTCTCGGCAGTGCAGTCAACTCTTGTTTTTGGCACATCTACTCCTTCAACATTCTTCTTCATGATAGCTAGGGGACCATCAGTGACAATGTCCCATAGCTCATAGTCTTATCCAATGATGTGGTCTCTCATTTTGTTTTTCCACCAGGAGTAGTACTGGCCACTGAAGAGTGGTGGCCTAGCAGTTGTTGTCCTTCCCAATTTTCAGGTGGTGCACTCATCTTGATCTTCTCCTAAGGTGTTATCCTCTTAAAGGATAACCTGCTCCGATATCAATTGATGTTTTATACGTCAATACCACACAAGAGGGGGGGGGGGATTTGTGTGGTGACCAATTTTTCGCTTACACTAATTATGGAAGGACCTGGTTCTTCTAAGTGTTCCTTAACCTACTATTGCTAAAATAGTACATGCGGAAAGTAAAGAACACAAGTATTTTACGTGAAAAACACTTGGCTCAAAAGGGGAAAAAATCACGTCCTACTTCCTAGTAGGATTTTCCCAAACTCTTCACGAAATCACTAAGCCAAAAACTACATTTACAAAAATACTTTTGTAAACCTAGGACTAACTCTAATCCCTCGTAGCAAAAAACCTCTAACTGTTGCGACACCTTTAAGTTAACTCTAACTTGAATACTTTAAGTACCTATTACAAATGCCTCTAGATAAAGCTGAAAGGTACAATATGAAAACACCTACTACAATTGAACTAGAATAAAAGGCAGACACTTGGAACAGGTTCTTCTATCTGGTTCATGCAGCTTCAGGTTGCACACTTGAATCACACACAAATGGCTTGCAAAATGCCTTGCTATTTTGCTCTCAATTCACATTTAACTTCTGTTTTTATGCGTACCTGTAGGATGAGAACATCCTGCAATATATAGAGTTAGTACATGAAGAAATAGCTAGAGTTCTAATGCTACTCTTCCTTGGTGGAAGATTTCTAGTTGATCTCAACTCTTAACTCCTTCCGTATCTTGGATAATGTTCTCATCGAGTAATGAGTCCTTCTCCTTATCAATTATGCAACATTTTCGATCAGGAGATATCAATTATACCAAGTTAAGTTTATCTCTTTCACGTGTATCCCACATGCTTGAAACTGCCCGTGCCTATGTACACAAGAGATGAACCTGGTTCATTCTTGAGCTTCCTTTGTCAATCGCCAAAACTATCCTTCACTTGGGCCAACAGGTGTGGTACCTACGTCCAGTTCCCTTGGGTCACAAGAGTTCTCTTATATCTTTGATAAATTTTTACAGTAGTGATTATTTTAGTACGTTCATCATCAACGATATACAGTAATAGTGATTTTTGCAATGTTGACACAACTCTCGTTTTGTGTTCTAACTCTTCCTATCTTTTAATTGTTACACTTGTAGACTCAAGAATACAATGTTTGTACTAAGAACTAGAAAGGCTTAGAAACAGATGATGTAGTTGCGTAATCGTCTTCTTGAGTCTGTCAGTCTTCTTATAGGAGAGTTTGCGTAGCCGTTGCAGATTGATTTTTGATTGAGGCACAGAATCCTCCAAAAGATTTGACCCGAGTGGTGTCTCCGAATCCTACACAAGAGATGGGCTGGATTCATTTACGTCATTCTCTTCCATATCCATATTCAAGGGAGTGATTTCTGTCTTGATCTGGGTGATCAATCTTCAGTATCTTCAGATTCTAAATCAGTCCTTGAAAATACTGCCTGATATTCTTTAGCAACTGCACTTGATATGTTTCCTTCTTGAAAGCCTCGATGTCCTTTGATTTAGTCTTGACTTCTTTTAGCGCCTGGACTTGATTTTGTTTCCTTTTTGATGGCTTTGATTTTCTTTGATTTAGCATCGTTCTTGTTGGCTTGATCACGTTTTCTTTCCGATGTCCTTACTAAAAGGACTTCCTTTGAAGTAGTGCTGCCTCCTTATTTTCTGCAATTAAATGAATACAATTAGATTTGCACTATTGTCATCATTGAAACTTAGGTGTAACAGTATCAAAATTTTCCCATCTAATAGTAGCTTAAGCAGTATTTTACACGAGCTATGTCAACCTACTCTCACAATTCAACTTATAGTGATTTTTGGGTTTGGAACTATATATATTGGTTCTATTTAAGTTCTCTTTCGTGTACCAAATTGATATTTACTGGAGTATTATTTTCTAGTAGTATTATAATTAGAGACAACTCTTTCTAAAGTGTGTCTCCATCACTAGTAAGTGGCAAAGCCATATTTACTAATTAAAGTGGTTGACTGAATTTCCTTTGTCAAATAATTATATCGTGTATATAAATAAAAAATCTTTTTCATGTGTATATATAAAAATTATTGAATTCCGTGAACACAATAGAGCATTTTTTTAATCTCTTTGATTAAATTTCTATCTCTACTACTATCGACCACAACCATCTAACACAAGTGGCTTACATATCATTACAGGATGTTGTTGGGCATTTTCTGCGGTGGCAGCTATAGAAGGAGCATATCAGATTGCAAACAATGAACTAATCTCACTAGTTTTCTGGTTACTAGTATCGACCACGGCCACGGCCTTCTGCCCTCTATCTTATAAATTTCAATACTTCCAAGTACTAGTTTTCTGGTTACTCAAATATCTTTTGCAAGAACTTCTGTTCTGTCTTCTTCAAACCATTTGGCATAATCTTTTAGCTTCCTCTCTTTCCTTCACTTTTCAAAGAAATGGCGAAGACTTTAAAATCTGTTCCTCAAAAAGAAACTCCTTCCACCTCGCGGCCGGCTACCGAGGAGACCATTCCGCGCACTGCCATTGAGGAACCGGCACCAGAGCCTCCTCTGAAAATGTTTATCCCCAGGGGGTGTCCGGTCAATACCGATTTCAAGGTTGGAAAACCTTCTTCCGTACTAGGCCGATGTGAGCCGGTTTTGAGGTACATTTGCTCGATTATCGAGGATGTCCTTTCCGAAGTGATAAAGGATTGTAACTGGGCTAGAAAACATGCAGTGGTTCCCGAACCTGACGAAGACATCACCACCCCCGTCAAGGTATTTTTAAGTGTTTTCACTTATCCCTTCACATTGGTCCCCTTGAATCCGGTCATCATCGACTTCTGTAAGAGATACGAGGTAACCCTCGATCAGATCCACCCTTCTTTCTGGAGAATCGTACTCCTCCTCCGTTTCTTCATGAGCAAGATTGAGGGGTGCCCCTTCACTATCGACCATCTCTTACATTTATACAGTCCCCGACTCTATTGGGGGGCTAATCAAGCTTGCTTGTCGGGCTAGTAAAGCCCCATTCTCGAGCATCGACGAAGATAGAGATCGAGGTTGGCTAGGCTGTTTTGTCCGAGTGAGGAACTCAGACTTGATCCCGGCTGAGCACATGACGTTCCCGGAGAAGTGGAAGATGTCACATAAGTTTAATTTTGCCTTCAAAATTTTATTTACCGCCTTCTTTCCTTTCACTACAAAAAAAACTGGAATTAGCTACGAACGTCATTGCTAATCTGTCGCTAAATCGCCCGTAGCTAGTAGAATCTCTTGATAATTTTTCGCTAATCTGTCGCTAAATGAGATTAGCGACAGATTTTTCTGTTTAGCTACAGAATTTGTCAGTCGCTAAAACTAGATTTTTTAGTAGTGTTTTCTTTACCTATGTTTAGTAATGTTGCAGTCGTTGCCCGAATCCCGAATGCAGTCCCTCGACTTAAGGAGTGGGTCGAAGGCATCACATCACAAAGACCTTATTCCTAGCGCTCTTGGCGCAAGCTTTCAAAGGGCCGATAGGAGTCCCGTTCGCAGAGTGAGATCTCTTTCTCGAGTAGTTTCTGTTTTTACTCTTGTATGACTGAATCCTCACCTGTTGTATTCCTTTTTGTAGATTTGTCCAAGGATGTCCAAATGAGGCCTCCGTGTGGTAGTGAATATCTCCCCACTGATTCCCCTATTCCGAAACAGGGTGAAGAGAAGAAGAAGAAGAAAAAGGGCTCCGAGTTCTCCTAGCTCGGAGAAAAAGAAACCAAGGAGGCTGATCTGCAAGCCAAGAGAAACCTCCATCTCCCGAATAATCGATTTGAATTCCCTCCACCGGCTCAGGGAAGAATCTGAAGAGGAAGAAATGTTTATGGCTTGGGAGCCATTGATCCCTGAAGAATGGGCACCAACTGAAGGGGGGACGACAGAGGCTAGCTCCTCCCAAACTCAAGAGGAAAATGTATCAGTGAGGCTCGAGGACCCTCAAGATGCCGGTCCTGTTCCAGCCGGTGTCATCGATATAACGGGGTCTCCTTTGTTCACGGACTCAATGTTCGGCGAAGCCCAAGCGGCCAAGGATCGTTCAAATGAGGGGGTCCAAGGAGCGAACGATCCCCTCCAAAGATTTTTTGATGGCGTGGACTCATCACCACGGAGGATGTCACCGAATTAGGTGATTTAGAAGTGCCAGGAAGGAGTCCGCCCTCGGGGACAAGTGGGTTTAGTTCGAGCCTAAGATTGGTCAATCTGTTCCCTGCTCCGAGTACCGATCCCGATCGGAAGCGGTTGATCACTATCTCCATTCCGGAGGATGCCTGGGTCCTTTCCGCGTCTGTTGCGCTAGCTAGTCACCTCTGGTGCCTGGTGACTGAAGAAGACCAGGCAAATATGAACGAGGTGGTATCCCCATGCTTGTTCAATGAAGCACAGCAGGCGTTGAATCGGGTAAGGTGTCACCAAACCTTTTTATTGTCTAGCTTTGTTTGCTTTACCGATCTAAATATTTTTCCTTGTGTTTGCAGGCCTCGGTGCTTCACCATGATACTTTTCTCCGATATCGATAATAGCTGAGCCTCCTCATGGCCGAAGCCAAAGAGCTTAATGAAAAGAGAGATACGTACAAATTTCTTAGTGAGAAATGCGAGGAAGAGGCTAAGAGTCTTCGGGCCGAGTTAGATGCGGCTCAGAAAGAATATGTTGCCTTGGTGGACGAGGTAAAAGTCTTTGAGGTTAGTGGCGATGAATTAGACTTGGTTATTAATGATCGAAATCCGCAAGTCCAACAAAAAATCAAGCGAGTCGATCAACTGCGAGCATTGATGGACGCTGTCAAGTACGAGACCGACGAGTGGAGAGACATGATGGACCGCCTAGCCTAAAAAAAGAGACCTCTTGCGCCCAGCTGGCTTTGGTCGGGGCCCATCTTTAAGTGGAAAAAGAAAAGGTCGAGGTGAAAGCCAAAAAGATCGAGGAGCTTCAATCCCAGCTAAGTTTGGCAACCTCCGAGTGAGAAGTTGTGGCCAAGGAGCTTGAAACGGCCAAGTCAGTAGCCATTGTGGTTAAAGCCAACACTGATGAGATGGTGGCCCAATATAAGGCCGATGCCGAGGTAGCCCAGGACCGCTTAAGGGACATCGTTGAATATGAGAGGCAACAGTTGTGAAGAGAGGACCTCGAGGAGATTCACGCTCGGGGTTTTGATCTATCGCCCGAGATCAAAGCTGCTAAGGGGCTCGAGGCCGAGGCCGAGGCCAAGAAATTGGCTTACCCCGAGGAAGAAGAAGAAGAAGGCTCCGGGGTTCCAGAGATGGAGAAGACTAGGCCATTTAGGTGCATTTATAGAAGCATTTTGTATTTTTCTTTTTAGTACTTTGTGTACTTTGTATTTTTGTCACGGCTACTTGGCCTTTGTAAAGATTTTATGTTTATAATACAAGGCTTTCTTTTCCCTTTGGTAGTTTCCAAGTTTTTCTTTACTTCGCTTTGCTTTATGTTTGCAAAGATCGAAATGCCTTAGCATGGAATTGTTAGGTCATGTTCGGTGGTTCGAATAGGCCTTTCCTTTGACATTATTAGTTTTAAGGCATCGTGGGGGTTCGGTATTACCGAAAACTTTTCCTCAAAGTAGTTTAGATTATAGTTTCCCGATTATAGCCCTTAAAGCCAGTTATAAAATTTTGAAGGCCTTGTTTCTTATTACGGGTTTCGGACATCTCTGAGCTATTTTAGTATGACTGTAGCCTTTTTAGTTCGGGTGTTGCCTAACGGGCTTGTAACCTTGAGTTATTCGGGCTTGCCCAATATAATAGTCCCGAGTGGGTACAGCTGTAGCCTTTAAGTTTTGGGCGTCGCCTAATAGGTCTTGTGCCCTCGGGCTTCGATATCCCGAGCCGTCCGAATTCGCTTTTGGATGGCAGTTCCTGATTCGGGTTCATCGTTTGGACCCGTATAAGGCGGCCCTTATGCTCGATAACTTTAGGGGATAGTATGCAAGAAATTCCCTTAAGAAAAAGACAATTATTTTTTAAAAAGACAAGATGTTTTATCCGCAAGGTAGAGACTTTATTCTTGTGTGTAATAGTTACATTTGTGTACAAGCTTTGTGCCAGAGAGCAGTCTATGCAGGCATGGTACATCTTACCGTTTGACCCTTATAGTAAATCCTATCGATTGAGCCGAGACCATTGAATCATAAAGTTTCCTTCTTTGCTAAAGTTGTTATCTGAGGGTAATGCCCCCCAGTGTTCGCGGCTGATTGAAGAGAGGCCTCGAATGTTGTTGTGATCTTCGTCATCGATTCGTAGACGGCCTTCAATTTAATGTTAGCACGATTTACTTGTTGCCTCGTTAAAAACCTTGCAAACCCATTTGGGACAAAACTGATTCGAGGGAAAAAGAGTGCAACGCGTACTTTCAAACCTAAAAATTGTATCGTTTTTCGATAATTGCCTGCAAGTGGTAGTTCAGAATAAATATATAAAAGGAAATGAATGGGGTCGTACCTTACCAATAGTATTTCTTCAGGCGAGCTATGTTCCAATTGTTCGCTAGTTGCTCACCGTTCATCGTTCCGAGTTTGTACGATCCTTTACCGATGATCTCAATAATCTGTTAAGGGCCTTCCTAGTTCGGAACCAACTTCCCTTCGTTCGGGTTTTGGGTGTTTATTGTAATCTTCCTTAGTACCAAGTCCCCGACATTGAAGTGTCGAAGGTTGGTCCGTTGATTGTAATACCTTTCGATCCGCTGCTTTTGGGCAGTCAACCCGACAAGAGCTGCTTCACGACTTTCATCAAATAGATTTCTGCTCGTGTTCATAGACTCGCCATTTGATTCCTTGGTTGCATATCGGAACATGAGACTTGGTTCTCCGACTTCGACCGGTATTAGATCTTTGGTGCCATAGACCAGTGAAAATGGGGTGGCCCTGGTACTGGACTTCGAGGTTGTTCGGTATGCCCATAAGACTTCGGGAAGGATTTCCTTCCATCTTCCTTTGGCGTAGTTAACCTCTTTCTGAGGTTTTGGAGTATGGTTTTGTTTGTCGATTTTGCTTGTCTGTTGCCACTAGCGTGGTAGGGTGTTGATAGGATCCTTTTGATCTTATGATCCTCGAGAAATTTTCTTACCTTGCTGCCGATGAACTGTTTCCCGTTGTCGCATACGATCTCAGTTGGCATTCTTAATCGGCATATGATATGATCCCAAATGAAGTCGATGAATTCTTTCTCCCTGACCTTTTCGTATGCACGGGCTTCCACCCATGGAAGAGGGCCAACAATATCCATTCCCCACTTCATGAGTGACCATTGTGACATAATTGAATGCAGCGTCTCCCCGGGTTGATAAATCGTCGGAGCGTGTCTTGACATGCATCACATTTTCATACAAACTCCTTCATGCTTTTCCATATCGATCCAGTAATAACCAGATCTGATTATTTTTTGAACCAACGATTTGGCGCCTGAATGATTTTCACAGGTACCTTTGTGGATTTCCCTCAAAACATACTCAGTATCTCCTGGCCCTAGACATATTGAGAGAGGGCCATCGAGTGCTCTTCTGAACAGGGTTCCGTCTTCGGACAGGCTAAACTGAGTTGCCTTTGTACCAGGGCCCTCGATTCTTTTGGATGCAAGGGTAGTTTCCCATCCTCAGATATTCTACATATTTATTTCTTCAGTCCAAAGTTAGGCTCGTCGAGTTGATCTTGGCATGGCCTTCTTCCACCACCAATCTCATAAGTTGTACGACTGTCCCCGAATTGAACTCGTCGTCTTTGATTGATTACCCTAAGTTAGCGAGGTCATCGGCCTCGCTGTTTTGATCCCGAGGTACGTGTAGAAAAGTCCATTCTTTTCACTGATGTAATGTTACCTGCAACTTGTCCAAGTATCTTTGCATTCATTCTTCTCTGACCTCGAACGTTCCATTAACGTGGTTTACCACAAGGATGGAGTCGCACTTGGCTTCAATCACTTCTACCCCCAAGCTTTTGGCTAGTTCAAGGCCTGCAATCATGGACTCATATTCGGCCTCGTTGTTAGTCAATTTAACAGTCTTAATAGATTGCCTAACTATATTGTATGTTGGTGGATTCAATACGATGCCAAGTCCAGACCTTTTTGCGTTTGGGGCGCCATCCGTAAAGAGGGTTCAGATTCCCGAGGAGGTCCTCGAGTTAATTACTAACTCTCTTTCGACCTCGGGTATTAGGGCTGGCGTAATGTCGGCCACAAAGTCTGCCAAGATTTGAGACTTAATGGCGGTCGATATTCAATATCGTACCCACTTATTTCCACGATCCATTTGGCCAACCGACCCAAGATCTCGGGATTATGCATAACGTTCCTTAACGGGTAAGTAGTTACGACACATATGGGGTGACACCCGAAATATGGTTTTAGCTTCCTAGAGGTGCTCAACAAAGTGAGCGCCAATTTTTCTAGGTGAGGGTACGTAGTTTCGGCCTCATCTAGAGTCCTGCTAACATAGTAAAATGGAAATTGCGTACCTTGCTCTTCTGGATCAGGACTGCACTTACCACTATCTCCAAAACTGCCAAGTACAAGTATAGTTGTTCGTCTACCTTCGGTGTGTGAAGCAGTGGTGGGCTCGATAGGTACCGTTTGAGTTCTGAAGGTTTCCTACAAATGTTTTAAATGGTCTTCTGCTTGCAGGGACTTAACCAACATGTCGTCAATATAATTTTCCATTGATTTTCCTATTTGTTCCTCGAACATCTGGTTTACTAGGTGTTGGTAAGTGGCACTGATATTTTTCAATTCGAACGACATCACGTTATAGCAGTGTGTGCCGTATTTAGTGACGACGGAGGCTTTTTCGTGATCACCGGGTTCCATCCGTATTTGGTTGTACCCGAAATAGGCATCAAGAAAACTAAGGACCTCATGGCAGGTCGTGGCATCGATCATACATCGATGTTGGGAAAAGGAAAAGAGCCTTTTGGAGATGTCTTATTCAAATATTTATAATCTACACACATTATTTTTATACCCTTTTCTATGGATTACCACTACGTTCGCTTACCAATCCGGGTATTTAACCTCCCGAATAGACTATTTTAAGGAGTTTAGATACCTCGTCCTTGATGAAAGCATGCTTGATCTCGGACTGGGGTCACCTTTTCTGCTTGACCGGATGGAACTTTGGGTCCAGGCTTAGCTTGTAGTGATTATCTCTGGCGTGATCCTTGTCATGTCAAGGTGGGAACAAGAGGAACAATCTCCATTAGTTATGAGAAATTGAATGGGTTTTTTCTTGATCTCGGGGCTTAACCCCGTGCGTAGGTATACCATTCGATCGGGCAAGTTTTCCCTTAATATGACTTGTTCCATCTCCTCGAACTTCGATTTGGTGGCGTCAGAATCATCGGGGGCTATGAAATATCTGGGAACCCCGTAATCGTCATCCTCACCTTCCCCTCGTTTGTCCGAATCTACTGAGGCTGGTGTTAGTGATTGCTATTTGGCTCCGTTTTTGACCATCTGGTTCGGAACCTTCGATGTTGAGATTGTAGATGCCTGTATCACCTCCTCGACCGCGAACATTTCCTTGGCATCTGGTTGTTCACCATAGACTATTTTGACTCTGCTAGGTGTTTGGAATTTCAGCGCCTGGTGCAGTATCGAGGGCACTGCCATCATGTTGTAGATCCATGGCCTTCCGAATAAAGCGTTGTACCTCATGTCTCCCTGGATCACATAAATTTAGTTTGTTGGATGGTCCCAGCGGTGGTTACTGGTAACGTTATCTCGCCCTTAGTAGTTTAACACGCCATGTTGAACCCGTTTAGAACTCGGACTGCAGGCAGGATTTGGTCTTGTAGACAGATTTTCTCCACGACCCTCGATCGCATGATATTTGTGGAGCTACCTGGATCAATTAACACACGTTTAACTCGGGATTTATTTATGAGTTCAGATATTACCAGCGCATTATTGAGGGGTTGCACAATTCTTTCCGCGCCCTCGTCGTTAAAAGACAAGGTTCCTTCTGGTAAGTAATCTCGAGTCTGTTTCTCCCTTGTGATGGATACTTTGGTGCGTATCAACATCGGCCCTGAGGAACATGGACCCCACCGAAAATCGTGTTAATGACGTGTTGACGTTCTTCTTGCTCGTCCTATTTTTTTGTCATTAGCTTCGATTTTCTTTTCCCCTGACTCCACTTGTTTTGTCAATTCCTCGAGCATTTGTATGATCTAGTGTTAGTCCCTGATTCGCTCTCATTAGATCTCTCTACAACCGGTTCATCCCTAGGGGTAACTCTATGGGCGGATCGGGCTCGACTCTGCTCGGTGCGCGGTTTTGGTTTTGTAACTGGGCTATCTTGTTGAGCTTGCAACATTTCGAAGATCACCCTTAAACAGATCCCTTCTCCACCAACATTTTGTGTATTTTGAGCCGCTGATTGGGCTCCACCACAGACGCTATTTTCAGTATCAGTTGGCATGTTCATGTCGATAACCACATGTGAATTAGCGTCAATTGGGTCTGCGACCGGAATTTTGATGGGATCAGCAGGCGGTACCTCGTTATCGGGCGCTATGTTATTATTTTCACCGTGATGATTGGACTCATTTTCAACATGTAGGGGTGTTGATTGGGAGTTTGACATTTTGTGTTTTAACCTGGAATCAAAAACACTTCAAAGAGCAAGTGTACGGTAGTGTATGTTATGGAGATTTGTATCAAATAACAACTATAATTCTTAGCCCCACGGTGGCCTCCAAACTGTTTACTCTCAAAATAGGATAACAATTGAATTTGTACGTGGTTTTAAGGATACATGATCTAACTTGATACAAAGTGATAAATCAGACTGAAATTGAAATAAACAATGGGAAAGTAAGTGAAAACCACACCAGTTGAACAGTCTTAGCCTTGAAAAATTAGCCACCCTCGAGCCAAAAGTGCTTTTATCGATATCATAACCGAATAACAATAGAATAATAAGAACTAAAAATAATAATATATTTCTTTAGGATGCGTGTTACAATGTCTTGAATGAATTATCAGACCCCCCCTTTATATAGTAGAGGAGTCCTACTTTAGGTACAATTCTATAAAAGGTAAAAATCCCTTGATTTGCTGATTGCCGGTTCCTTACTGATACGTGCCAAGATTGCCGCCGTGATATCCGACCAATCACAGATATTTCGATCTTCTGTTTGTTATATTCAACAACGTTTCTCCGAGCTTGTTCAAGGCTAAGGCCGACACCAAACTAAATGTCCTCGAAATCAGGTGTTTCGACCTCGGGTCCTGGCTTGGCAGGACTTCGAGGTCAATTTTTAGTCCTTAGTTGCCACATTCCAAGTCTAATCTACCAAGTTGTGGTCGAGCTCGACTTCGACCATATACAGGGGCCTAAAGTCAAAATTTAATGTGAGGCCTAAATTTTTAAAAGAAAGTTATATAATACTCCCTTTGTTCCAATTTATGTGAACCTGTTTGACTGGGCATAGAGTTTAAAAAAAAATGAAGACTTTTGAAATTTGTGGTCCTAAACAAGTCAAAAAGGGGTCCAGAGTATTTGTGTGGTTATAAAAGCTTCTTATTGAAGGGCCCAAAGCAGTATTTACACAAGCAAGTTAGATGGTTCAAAAGATCCTGACTATTGAAGGGCCAAGTCCACGGTTACAAAGAAAAGAAGGAAAAGCCAGTGTCATCAAACAACTATACTTGCAGCAACTGGGATCACTAGCAAATGTTGAATAAAAAGCAATCATGTTTAGAAATCTAGCTAGCCCAAAGGAGTATTTTCTATGTGGTTGATCATATAAGAAAGAATGCTGACTGCTGACAGATTGAGCAAATGGAGCATGAATGTGGATACTGCATGTGTTTTTTGTAAGCATCATTCAGAGAACCGCGCCCATATGCTCTACGAATGTACTGCCATCATGGAATTATGGAATGATATATTCATATGGATGCAAATACAAGTGCAAACAAGGACATGGAGTCAATTAGTATGCTGATTTGTGGAAAAAGCAAAGAAGAAATCTGTTAAAGGACAACTTTTGAGGATGATTTTAGCTGAAACATTGTACAGTATATTGATTGAGAGAAATCATAGAGTGTTTGAGAAGATTCATAGAGATAGGAAAATCATCATTAGACAATAATATACATTTGTAATATTCGAGCTGTTGGCAAACTCAAAGATGATTTGCAACACAAATTCATACAAGGGAGGAAAGCAATAGTATTGTCATGTTATATAGGTCATTGAGGATAGGAGTATAGCAGTGATACATGTACATGTTGAGTTTGCCTTTAACGATATAATTTGTTGCTTTGATGATTAATAATATTTGTGAATTACCAAAAAAACTTCTTATTAAGGATAGAATTGGAAGTTTAAGCTAAATTATTTTCAAATTTAGAAAGGAGTCATTCTTTTTGGAACAGATCAAAAAGGAAATAGGTTCACATAAACTGGAAAGGAGGGAGTATATATTTTTAAATTGTATTCTAATCTTCTAGCTTTTTGAGATACAAAGTTGTTACTAATTTTCTTATAATCGATTTCCTCTAATTATTCCGCTTCAATTGATAAAATAGCCAACTCAGTTAATATTTTTGTTGAGACATTATTGATCTTAGGTAAGATTTTATAAAGTAACATAAAAGTACTTTTGAACACTTGAACTAATAAAATTTTGGAAAAAGAAGGTGAGTAGCAATATCAAAGAAAAAGACAGAAAATATATACGTAAGAATTTCTGAAATATGATAGCGTTTTGACATAGATTTCATTGAAACTTGAAAAAAGAGTTTTTGGATTTGTATTGAGAAATAATTTTTGGAAGTTGAAGTTATGTTTGGACATGCATTTTATTTGAAGAAAGTTGATGTTTTGTGAGTGGAAGAAAAAATTTCACTCAAAAACTGCTCCAAACTAATTTTTGGGAACTTGAAAATTTTTGAATTTATTTTCCAAAAAAATATGATCATATTTCATAAACAAACAATATTTTTAATTTTTTTTTTTGAAAATATAAACCCAAAATCTATGGCCAAACGAGAGTGAAGAGATTTGGGAAAAGAAAGATTGACTTGGACAAATTAAGGAAGGAGGAGTATAATTTTCACACGTAATCTGATGAAGGAGTAAAAAGGAATTGTCAAATCAATTTCAATTGAAACGTTAAAAAAACTATTCATCTACCAAATTTTAAGTATGTTAAATTGTTACTTTATTTATATATTTAAAAAAAATTCCTTCTTTTTATATGAAAAACTTTAGTATTTTTGTAGTAAAGGTACTAAACATTATTTTTAAATACCTATAAGTCTATTATTTTTTGAAAATGAGGCCCTCTAAATTTGGGAGCCTAAAACACAAATCTTACTACCCGTGATAAGGTTCGAGATAGAGCATGCCATGACCAAACGACCCCTTAGAGTTTTCCTATAAAGTACGAACTTTGAGATACAATTTCCTCGTTTCTTTTCAATTGATTTCGTTCTCATTCTTTTTTGCTGAATTTTGTATATGTTCATCATTATTTCCTTATTATTGCACTTTATACTACGTTTTTCATCCACAAATGAGGAGGAAGCAGAAAATTATGGCCTTATGGACCAGCCAAACTGTCTGCTTTAGATAAAAGTCAAACTGCTGACGTGGTAAAGGGGTCTATTATTTTAATTCTTATTTTCACAGAGAACTTGTCAATAATTTAGGGTAGAAAGATTGTTTTTCGAGATTTCATGTACCATAATTTTGGAAGAGAAAGACCGCCTCCTACTGGCTTGGCCAATGCAACCTGCCATTGACTTGGGTCCACGCTACACTTCCAGTATATTTGGAAGTTGAAAAGTATAATTTATTCATGAAGAGATTTTCATCCCCCCCCCCAAACCCACACACAAAGTCCTATGTCCCCATATTTGTAGACCGACTATCTGGGTTGCTTTTTACTTTTCGTCATTATTTTCGTAGTATGATATAAATATATTCTGAGAGGCAATTTTTGTTACGACCATAAATATATATACTTTGTCGACATTAAATTGAACTTTATTTTAAAGCATATAACAAGCTATTTTTTACTGTATATTGTTGAAACGAATGAAAAAAATGAATATTGAAGTGGCACCGATAAAAATGTAATGACATATTTAAGATTCTCGGCCGCCATTATGTTGGTAGAAATGAAATTGTATATTTAAGATCATGAAATTCAAAAAAATATTTTTGGTATATTATATGCAAATTTAATTTTAAGTCACAAGATTTAAAAGTTGTAACTACCTTCTTCATTAAATTTTTTATTTAGTCAAATTAAAGCCATAAAATTGAGTGATCATCTCTTCTAAATAAAAATGTTGAATTTTCCATGCGGATATGTTTTTATTTGTTTATTTTTAAAAAAACACTAGGATACGGGAAGGCAGAAAATAGGGGAGGAGATTACAAGGTGGGAAAATGTACCATTATCAACAAAGTGAAAGTTTAGGCAGGGGTGGACATTCAGGCAGTTGAGATTGCATATGAAAATTTTGGTTTGGATTTTCAATTTTCGGATTGAAAAAATGACAATCCGAATACGTTCGGATTGAATCGGATATTGTAAGCTCAGTTTCGGATTAATCGGTTGTATATGTTTTATTTTGAGTTTATAAGTTGAGATGTTTCTTCTTTTACAAAAATAAATATCCAAATGTATTACTCATGTTAAATTGCCTGAAAAGTTCCTCATTCTCACCACAATCATCCAAATGAAGTATTCAAGTAATGAAATTATTATAAAAAAATAAACAAAAATATTAATACGACAGATAAGAAGTAGAAATAGTAAACCATGTCCATATTGAAAGTATTCTCACATTAACTTAGTAATTAATATTAAATAAATCTAATGTGTAGGTATTGATTTATTGACATATGGACAATTGGCTAAATATAAAGTATAAGAATTTCGAATTTCATGATATTCAAAAATTCAAAGTACCAATCCAATATCCAATCCGAAATTCATTTAAAAATTAAATCCAAAAATCCAAAAATTCGAATTTAGCGTTTGCCCAAACTATACCGCCCCTAATTTAGGTAGCCAAACTGAGTAAAGGATACGTTAGGACAACGACAATGGAGATTGGATTAATTAAGTACCTCGTACATTCTCACTGCATAGTCAAGGATAGTGGTCCCTTTAATTTTTTAATTTCCCTGCCCTTAGGGGAACTCTAATAAGCAGAAATAGGAAGCAAATCAGGAAAGAGATAGCTTAGCAGGACGAAGAGTTTGGTTGGTGAAGAATTCATTTGAATAGCACTATATTATCTTAATTCTGAACCCAATTTTAGTGACAATTCAAAGAAACCTAAAAATTTTCAGGCTACATTATTTTGAGATTATCAATTGCCACCAATATCACATGAAATAATAAATATAATTAGCTTCTGCAATTATGGTTCTACCACTATGTGATTATTACTAATCATTAAACGTTTTAAAGTTAATTCTGTGTTTCTTGAGTTAAAGATTTTTGTATGTTCATGCAATAATTAAAGTTTTGGAGGAATGACGAGAAGATATTATTTTCCCATCGACTCATAAATAGTGGGCAGATCAATACTCGACGAAGATTCCTACGCAAATTTGTAGATCCAAATGTTTGGAATATAATGCCATTCAATTCATTGGCTCTAGTCAATTACTTCGTCTAACCATATCAATTACTAGTGGTGTCAAATGGGCGGGTCGGATCGAATTTGGGCGGGTCAAAATGGGTTGAGTCAATAATTAGACGGGTCAAAAAGGGGAAAGTGCACGGTTAGCCACTAATAACACTTGTATTTACTTTTAAGCCACTGTTAAAATATCTTTAGTGTTTAGCCACTGCTTTAATAAACTTTAACTGCCCGGACGATAATACCCTTCTGCTCATGTCCGTAACTTTTAAACTTGGAACTCTAAGTTCAGAATTTCAGGACTACATGTCCTTAACTTTTGAACTTAACTTCAGAACTTCAGGACTACATGGCCTTAACTTTTGAACTTAACTTCAAGATTTCAGGACTACATGTCCTTAACTTTTGAACTTGGAACTCTAAGTTCAGGACTTTAGAACTACATGTCCTTAACTTTTGAACTTAATTTCAGGACTTCAGGACTACATGTCCTTAACTTTTCAACTTGTAATTCTAAGTTCAGGACTTCATGACTACATGTCTTTAACTTTTGAACTTAACTTCAGGACTTCAGGACTACGTGTCCTTAACTTTTAAACTTATACCTCTAAGTTCAGGACTTCATGACTACATGTCCTTAACTTTTGAACTTGTAACTCTAAGTTCAGGACTTTAGGACTACATGTCCTTGGAACTTGGAACTCTAAGTTTATGACTACCTGTCCTTAACTTTTGAATTTGTAACTCTAAGTTCAGGACTACATGTCCTTAACTTTTGAACTTGGAATTCGAAGTTCAGGACTACCTATCCTTAATATTTGTGCTTGTAACTCTAAGTTAATGATTAAATATATGACGAAAGTGTCTTATAGGAATTTCAATTTGTAAACAAAGAAGATGGGTTTACGTGCAGCTGTTGGGAGAAAAAAAAGTAAATTGAGTTCTAATTAAGTAATCTCTGGAATATGGTGTCTAAACAAAGTGCAACTTTTGACTATTAATTGTGACAAATTGTGTTCTATTGAACGAACAGGAATGGAAGAAAGAAAGTGAAAAAAGAACCAAGTAGTAGAGTTCATGCGATGTAAGGAAAGAATTTGAAAATGATGTATTTTCGTTTGGGAAGGAAAGAGTAACACTGTCTTTTCATATTAATTTTTATAGACTAGTGGCTACTTTTGCTCAGCATTAAAAATACTGGATAAAAAATAAGTACCACTTTAAAAAATAGTTACTCCACACAATTTTTACTCAAATGACCCGTCCAAAAGTAACTTGAGCTAAGATGAGTCGAGTCAAGATGGACTAAGATTTGGGTCATAGCCCAACCCTTATTAGTGATTAAGCTTTACTTATGAATTGAATAATTACTAAATAAGACTTTTTTTTCTTTTATTATGGTCATATATAACATATATAACCAAAAAGAAAAAGTTATGTCCAAGATATTTTAGCAAAATTACAAATTAATTAATTTGGACTAAAAATCAGCCCAACTTTAAATGGGTTGAGATGATTGATCAAAATGGGCTGACTTTAACAAATAGGTGGGTCAATAACCAGCTCCACTTTAAACGAATTGACCAGTCATTTGGACTTGAGCCAAAATTGCAGCCTCTTCGGGGATGTACACTGAAATTGGAATGAAAGGGACTGGCAAGTAAGGGTGGCAGGTGGGCCGGGCCCGCGGGCTATACGGGCTAGCGGGCTAAACGGGCCGGCC
>MDKI01028861.1:0-78967 GCA_005239505.1 Nicotiana paniculata
CCCTTTGAGGGCATTTTACTGCTGTTTTCCTCACTACCTGTTGATGATTTTACTCAGCATCATCGTGTATACTGTTTATTTGACACTCAACCTAATTTACACTACATGAGCATTAAAATGATGTTTTCGGGTCGAGTACCCTGTTCTATTACTTCGCCCGAGGGGCTTTTCAAGTGGTTCCACCGAGTGTGGCCGAGGGCCAGGAGTGATGGTGAGGTGCTGAGTGATATTACCGCTTGGGCTGAAGGAGCCCCTCCGGAGTCTGTACACACCCCCAGTGAGCGCACCGAGTGCGGGTGATTGAGTGATTGGGGGGCATGAGTGGATGTGAGGTGCTGAGTGATTGTGAGGTGCTGAGGGATTGTGAGGCATGCCCGAGGGGCTGATTATGAAACATGTTTTTGCCCGAGGGGCTACTTATGATTCTACTACATTCTTTTGCATACAAAATCCTTGATTTAAAGTTGTTAAAAATGTGCATTGTTTTAAGGAATTTTGTGAAGTTGATTTCGAAGGCATGACGATTTCGTATATCTATGTATACTATTGGAAAGTAAGGTTGTGTATATTGTGACTTTATGACATTGATTTTTATGTCATTCCTTGCTACTTAGACTTGATTTATTTCCATTACTACTGAGTTGGCGTACTCACATTACTCCATTCGCCTCTATGTGCAGATTCAGGAGCAGATATCGAGCATTAGCTTTATATATATATCGAGCATTATCTTTTATATTGATTCGGAGTTTTGTATCATAATACTTTATTTTGGCTTATTTCACTAGATGCTCATGACATGTCGGCTCCAGGTTTTGAGGATGGCAGTACTGTATATAAAATTTGCCTTTTATATTAAGAACTTTCTGTATATAGTTATGAATTGCTTGAAACTTAAATGGGATTTTCAAAAGGAAATGCGAACCCGCGGTAGTCGGCTAGCCTAGTTCCACGATAGGCACCATCACGGCTGGTTAGGATTTGGGGTCGTGACAGTTTGGTATCAGAGCCCTAGGTTACATAGGACTCGACGGTCATGAGCAGGTTTAGTAGAGTCTTGTGGATCAGTACAGAGACGTTTGTACTTATCTTCGAGAGGCTACCGAACTTTTAGGAAACATTCTATATTTCTTGAACTCTTTCGTGCTGATCCATTGGTTCCTGAAATCTGAACTTACGTTGTTCCATTTTCTCACAGATGGTGAGGACACGCCACATCGATCAGAGTGACCAGTCATCGGCTAGACCAGCGGGAGGTCGAGGTATGCTTCTGAGATTATCCCTACTGATAGGTAGAGGGTGAGGAGGTTCGTAGATGGTCTTTCTTATCCGCTTCGGTTGTTTATGACTAGAGAGAGAGTATTAGGTGCTTCATTCGAGAAGGTTGTGGACATAGCCCGAGATATTGAGTTTGTTCGTCGCCAGGAGCGGGAGGAGAGGGAGGCCAAGAGGCCTCGTGGTTCGGGCAGTTCCAGTGGTGCTCCCTTCAGGGGAAATTTCAGCGGGGTATGGGTCGTCCATTCAGGCCTCATCAGTCAGGCCGCCCAGCTTATAGTGGTGCATCTTTGGGGTAGGTCCCCATGGTTCTCAGTCATGCCGTACTTCATTTGGTGCCCTCCTAGCTCAGAGTGCAGCTCGAGCACCTCCAGTTCAGGGTTCATCTATTCAGGAGTCTTCCAGTGGCCGTGCAGGTGCTATGGGTTTCTATCAGTCCCCACCTCCAGATCCAGGTAGTTGTTTTGAGTGCGGAGAGTTCGGGCACGGGTGGAGGTAGTGTCCCCGCCATTCCGGTGGATCTTCTCAGCAGAGGGGCCAGCCCTCGACTTCAGCTCCAGTCACTTCACCACCCGCCCAGGCAGCCAGGGGTGGTGGTCAGTCAGCCAGAGGTCGCCCTAGAGGGGGAGGTCGAGTAGAGGGAGGTCAATCTCGTATTTATGCATTTCCGCAGGCCGAATGCTATGGCCTCAGATGCTGTGATTGCAGGTATTGTTTCAGTCTATTTCCATGATTCCTTGGCTTTATTTGACCCTGGTTCCACATATTCCTATGTTTCTTCATATTTTGCCAGTTTTCTAGATGTGCCCCGTGAGTCTCTGGTCACCTCTGTTCATGTGTCGACTCCGGTGGGCGATACTGTTGTTGTGGACCGTGTGTATCGGTCATGCATGATATCTATTGGGGGGTTGGAGAACCGAGTGGACCTACTGTTACTCAGCATGGTCGATTTTGACGTGATTTTGGGCATGGATTGGTTATCTCCATGCCATGTTATTCTTGATTGTCACTCTAATACCTTGACCTTGGCTATGCCAGGGTGTCCAACGGTTGAGTGGAGAGGTTCTTCCGAGTATATGCCTAGCAGGGTGATTTCTTACCTGAAGGCTTGACGCATGGTTAAAAAGGGGTGTTTATCTTATTTGGCCTTTGTGATGGATGTCGGTGGTGAGACTCCCGCTATTGATTCAGTTTCCGTGGTCCGTGATTTTCTGGATGTGTTTCGTGCATACCTGTCAGGCATGCCACTTGACAGGGATATTGATTTTGGTATTGACCTGGTGCTAGGCACTCAGCCTATTTATATTCCACCATATCATATGGCGCCATCGGAGCTAAAGGAATTGAAGGAGCAGCTTCAGGAGCTCCTGGATAAGGGGTTCATTCGGCCTAGTGTGTCACCTTGGGGTGCACCAGTGTTGTTCATTAAGAAGAAGGATGGGTCCATGCGTATGTGTATTTATTATCGGTATTTGAATAGGGTTACGGTGAAGAACCGGTATCCCTTGCCCCGTATTAATGATTTGTTTGACCAGCTTCAAGGAGCCAGAGTATTTTCCAAGATTGATTTGAGATGTGGGTACCATCAGTTGAGGATTCGGGATTCTGATATCTTGAAGACTGCTTTTAGGACCAGGTATGGTCATTATGAGTTCTTGGTTATGTCGTTTGGGCTGACCAATGCCCTAGTTGCGTTCATGCAATTGATGAACAGCGTATTTCAGCCTTATCTTGATTCCTTCATCATTTTGTTCATTGATGACATCCTGGTTTATTCTCGTAGCCAGGAAGAGCATGCTTAACATTTGAGAGTTGTGTTACAGAGATTGAGGGAGGAGAAGCTTTACGCGAAATTCTCCAAGTGTTATTTTTGGCTGGGATCGGTAGCTTTCTTGGGGAACGTGGTGTCTAGTGAGGGGATTCGGGTTGATCCAAAGAAGATAGAGGCGGTGCAGAGTTGGCCCAGACCGTCCTCAACTACAGAGATTAGGAGTTTCCTTGGTTTGGCGGGATATTACCATCCCTTTGTGGAGGGATTCTCTTCGATAGCTTCGCCTTTGAACAGATTGAACCAGAAGGGTGCTTTATTCAGATGGTCTGATGAGTGGGAGTAGAGCTTTCAGAAGCTCAAATCAGCATTAACTACAGCTCCAGTACTAGTTTTGCCTGCTGGTTCGGGTTTTTACAAAGTTTATTGTGATGCTTCAAGAGTTGGCTTGGGAGAGGAATTGATGTAGGACGGTAGGGTAATTTCCTATGCGTCCAGACAGTTGAAGGTGCACGAGAAGAATTATCCAGTGCACGAGCTTGAGTTAGCTGCCATTGTTCATGCCTTGAAGATTTGGCGGCATTATCTGTATGGAGTGTAGTGTGAGATTTTCACTGATCATCGCATTTTGCAGTATTTGCTGAGGCAGAAGGACTTGAATTTGCGTCAGAGAATATGGTTAGAGCTCCTCAAGGATTATGACCTCACTATCTTATATCAGCCGGGGAAGGCTAATATAGTGGTCGATGCCTTGAGTCACAGAGCAGAGAGTTTGAGGAGTTTAGCTTACCTTCCAGTAGCAGAGCGGCCATTAGTTCTTGATGTTCATGCCTTAGCAGGTCATTTGGTGAGATTGGATCTATCAGAACCCCCGCGGGTGTTGGCTTGTGTAGCCTCCAAGTCTTCTCTTTACGATCAGATTAGAGCATGCTAGTATGATGATCCACATTTGCTTGTTCTTCAGGACAGGGTACGTCGCAGTGATGCCAGAGATGTGGTTATTGATGATGATGGGGTCATGAGGATGCAGGGCCAGATTTGCGTTCCCAATGTAGATGGACTTCGAGATTTAATTCTAGCAGAGGCTCATAGTTCGCGGTATTCCATCCATCTGGGTGCCATAAGGATGTATCAGGATTTGAGGCAGCATTATTAGTGGAGGAGAATGAAGAAGGATGTTATGGAGTTTGTGGCTCGGTGTCTCAACTGTCAGCAGGTCAAGTATGAGCACCAGAGACCGGGTGGATTACTTCAGAGGTTTGATATTCTGGAGTGGAAGTGGGATCAGATCGCCATGGACTTCGTAGTTGGACTCCCACGGAGTTCGAGGAGGTTTGATTCTATATGGGTTATTGTGGATCGGCTGACCAAGTCCGCGCACTTCATTCTTGTTGGTACTACGTATTCATCGGAGAGGTTAGCTGAGATTTATATCAGGGAGATTGTCTGTTTGCATGGGGTTCCAGTTTCTATCATTTCCGACAGAGGCACTCAGTTCACGCCCCAGTTTTGGAGAGCCGTGCAGAGAGAGTTGGGTACTCGGTTGAGTTGAGCACAACGTTTCATCCTCAGATCGATGTGCAGTAGGAGCGTACCATTCAGATTTTGGAGGACATGTTGCGTGCTTGTGTGATTGACTTTGGTGGTTCATGGGGATCAGTTTCTGCCACTAGCGGAGTTTGCATATAATAACAACTATCAATCGAGTATTCAGTTGGCTCTGTATGAGGCCTTGTATGGTAGGAGGTGTAGATCTTTGGTTGGTTGGTTTGAGCCGGCGAGGCTAGGCTATTGGGCACAGACTTGGTTCAAGATGCTTTGAATAAGGCAAAGTTGATTCAGGAGCGGCTTCGCACGTCGCAGTCTAGGTAGAAGAGTTATACGGACTGGAAGGTCCGGAGATGTGTCTTTCATGGTTGGGGATAGGGTGTTGCTGAAGGTATCACCCATGAAGGGTGTTATGAGATTCGGGAAGAGAGGAAAGCTGAGTCCCAGGTTCATTGGACCATTTGAGGTACTTCAGAGGGTTGGGGAGGTGGCCTATAGGCTTGCTGTGCCTCCCAGTTTATCGAGTATTCATCCAGTATTCCATGTTTTGATGCTCCGGAAGTATGTTGGTTACCCTTCCCATGTTTTGGACTTCATCACGGTTTAGCTCGAGGGTGATATGTCATATGAGGTAGAGCTAGTGGCTATTTTGGGTCGTCATGTCAGGAGTCTGAGGTCTAAGGATATAGCTTCAATGAAGGTTCAGTGAAGAGGGAAGCCGGTGGAGGATTCCACCTGGGAGATCGAGCGGGAGATGCGAGACAGATATCCTCACTTATTCGAGGCTCCCGGTAAGTTTCTAGACCCGTTCGAGGACGAACATTTGTTTAAGAGGGGGAGGATGTAACAACCTGACCGATCGTTCCTTGAGATTTACCCCATTTCCCCTATTTCTGCATTTGTTAAGTACCGCTATCTTGTTTTTGATGTTTTGGATCAGTTGGTTTGGGTCTGGAGTGGTTATGGTGAGAGTTTATGCATTTAGCCTTTTAAAGTAGCCTAATAATTGAGAAAGTCAACTGAGAGTTGACTTATTGATAAAAGACCTTGGAATGCGGATTTTATGACTTAGATATCTTCGTTAGGTGATTTGGGACTTAGGAGTGTGTTCAGAATATTTTTGTGATGTCTAGAGTAGAATTAGGCTTGAATTGGAGAAAGTTAGTTTTTGGCGATTTCCGGTCGGAAGTGGAAAATAGGCTATCGGGGCTGGAATGGAATTCTAGAAGTTGGAGCAAGTTCGTAATGTCATTTCGGATATGTCTGCAAAATTTCAGGTCAACCGGAGGTGTTTTTGTTGGTTTCGGCATAGCTGGCGAAATTTGGAAGTTTTAAAGTTCTTAGGCTTGAATTTGATGTAAATTTGGCGTTCTCGTGTTGTTTCTGGTGTTTTGAAGGCTTGACTAAGTTTGAATAATGTTATGGGATATGTTGGTATGTGTGGTTGAGGTCCCGAGGGGCTCGGGTGTGTTTCGGATGGTTAACGGATCAACTTTTGGCTTGAATTCTGGGCAGATTGTTGCTGGTGTAAGGTTTTGGTTTCCTTCTATGCGATCGCGTGAGGATGTTTGCGATCGCGTAGGGTTAATTGGTGAGGCAAAAATTTTGTTAATCGCGATCGCGTGGAATGGTTTGCGACCGCGTGAGTATGAGTGTTTGGTCAGTGCGATCGCGTGGTCTTGTTTGCGATCGCGTAGAGTTAGAGGGGCGCGTGGGTGAGTTGAGCTTTGTTCTTCACGATCACGTGGAAAGGTTTGTGATCGCGTGGGTTTGAGTATTGATGAATCGCGATCGCGTGAGGTTGTCTTCGATCGCGTAGAGTTAGAGGGGCGCGTGGGTGAGTTGAGCTTTTTTCTTCGCGATCACGTGGAAGGGTTTGCAGTCGCGTGGGTTTGAGTCTTGATGAATCGCGATCGCGTGAGGTTGTCTTCTATCGCGTAAGGTAAATTGGTGGGTCAGTGAGTTTGTTCTTCGCGATCGCGTGCCAAAGTTTGCGATCGTAGTGAAGGAATTATTTTAGCTGGGCAGAATGTTTAAAAGGCCGGAAGTACGAATTTGGTTGTTATTTTCTCCCTTGTTGCATGCGGACTTGAGAGATTTTGAAAGAGAATTGAAGGGGAATCGAGCGAAATCATCTGGAGGTAAGAATTTCAACTTCATAACACGTTTCTATGTCAATTCCTAAATGACTAAACCACAAAAATTCTGGAAATTTAGCCAAACTTGGGGAAGAAGGGTGCATGGAAAATTTATTTTTTCTTTTGAGGATTTGAGTGGGCAATTGTTGTCCGATTTTGGTGTCCTTGGTATGTATGGAATCGTGGGAGGTCGAGGTTTCCAATGATGTAAAAATTATTAAATTCCGAGATGCGGGCTCGGGGCTCGGGCTTTGCCGAATTTAGAGATTTTTGATTAAATTGATAATTTTCGATTGGGTTTTGTTCCTTGAGTATATATTAATGATGTTGAACTGGTTTTGGCGAGATTCGGAGCAATCGGGAGCCAATTTGAGGGGCAAAGGAATAGCGGACTAGTGTCGTGGCCCGGTAGAGGTAAGTAATAGTCTTAAATCTTGTCCTGAGGGTATGGAACCCCGGACTGCATTATTTTCTCACTGAATTCGGAATGGCGCACATGTCGGATGACGAATATGTGGCGCGTACTGTTTTTTGGATTGGACTAGGTCCTCTCCGCGGCAACTAACAGTTGCATATTTACTCAAAATCTTATGTTAAATTATTTTCTAATCATTTGTGAAATATTTGGGCTGTAAGCTGTGTTTGGGGCCTCGTGTCGATCTGTTTAGACCCCTTTAAGGGCATTTTACTGTTGTTTTCCTCACTACCTGTTGATGATTTTACTCAGCATCATCATGTATACTGTCTTATTTGACACTCAGCCTAATTTACACTACATGAGCATTAAAATGATGTTTTCGGGTCGAGTACCCTGTTCTATTACTTCGCCCGAGGGGCTTTTCGAGTGGTTCCACCAAGTGTGGCCGAGGGCCAAGAGTGATGGTGAGGTGCTGAGTGATATTAGCGCTTGGGCTGAAGGAGCCCCTCCGGAGTCTGTACACACCCCCAGTGAGAGTGCGAGTGATTGAGTGATTGGCAGGCATGAGTGGCTTTGAGGTGCTGTGTGATTGTGAGATGCTGAGGGATTGTGAGGCATGCCCGAGGGGCTGATTATGAAACATGTTTTTGCCCGAGGGGATACTTATTATTTTACTACATTCATTTGCATACAAAATCCTTGATTTAAAGTTGTTAAAAATGTGCATTGTTTTAAGGAATTTTGTGAAGTTGATTTTGAAGGCATGATGATTTCGTATATCTATGTATACTATTGGAAAGTAAGGCTGTGTATATTGTAACTTGATGACATTGATTTTTATGTGATTCCTTGCTACTTAGACTTGATTTATTTCCATTACTACTGAGTTGGCGTACTCATATTAATCCCTGCACCTCTGTGTGCAGATTCAGGAGAAGACATCGAGCGTTAGCTTTTATATATATATCGCAGCGGAGCCGGATTGTGGGGATATAGAGGTAGTTGTTCAGCGTTCGCAGCATCTCTTCTTTCCCTTCCCATTGTATTTAGCTTTGATTCAGAGTTTTGTATCATAATACTTTATTTTGGCTTATTTCACTAGATGCTCATGACATGTCGGCTCCGGGGTTTGGGGATGGAAGTACTGTATATAAAATTTTCCTTTTATATTAAGAACTTTATGTATATAGTTATGAATTGCTTGAAACTTAAATGGGATTCTCAAAAGGAAATGTGAACACGCGGTAGTCGGCTAGCCTAGTTCCACGATATGCGCCATCACGGTCGGTTAGGATTTGGGGTCGTGAATAAACCTCTTATGTAATATATCGTCACTAGGGATCATGTCTCATTGAGGAATATCTGAAGTGATTTTCCTGATCCACTTAGAGACGATACTATACTCCAATAACTGTATTTCATAGCATCTCAATGTGATTCATCCTATGGGGGTATTCAAATCTCGTGCAGTTCATGAAATCTTTTTTCTCAAAATCATTACTCAATCGAAAGACTAAACGTAATTCTCTTATCATTTATGACAGTTACACCCGTACTTTACTACCAAGGTAGCATTCCATCTCTTCTAAATGCTCCTAATTTTAAACTTCTTTGAGTTCACTCATTCTATACTGAGCTTTTTGTAACTTTATGGAAACCATCAGCTCTCTTGTTGTAATGGGTTTAATCCCGATGACTTACCTATTCTCGTCACCTTCTCACTCATATTTTCTTATCATTACTCCTGTCTAGATAAAACCTTGTTGTTGTACCATACTTTAGCTTGCGACCTACGCATATCTATTTATACTACTTGTACCCTTCCTTTTAACATGCTATCACCATAGATTTCCTTTCATGCCTTCTCAGTTGTCTTTAAATGTAAGCAATTACTTTTACTGGTCGTTCTGCCACTTGCTGCATGAATACTTGGCCTATCTTAGTTCCCATGAATATTGGAGTTCCCTATGTCTCATATGATCTCAATTATCAACTCTTGATTTTTTTTTCTTCTTCCAATTCATTAGCCACGATAGGCGCCACTTTCTTATGGAGTGCGTACAACAATATAGTGAGACTGCTGTTATAAGACCATTTCTTCTTTAAGTCACTATGCTTATGCTGAAGCCTGCTTGCTTATTTCCTCAGCTAGTCTTTTGTTGCAGTGCTTAGGGAATAACTTCTGACTCTTGTAAAGCTTCGAGCTTATTACATTGTATACCCCACGGTATTTCTGATGTTCGTACTCACCTATCATTATCCTTAGTAACTTACCTTCGTGCCCTTGTGCTCATATGGTTGCTTCTGAATTGAAATTTCAGTTGTCTCCCTAGTGGCACTCTCTTTTATTTTCGTAACACTTAATTGTACCTTCTACTACCCCAACTCCTATCTGAATATTTCTCGAGGATTACGATGCTGTATTTGAGAGATTGAATTTCCTATGCTAGGATTCACTATGTTTTTCTTGCATGATCTACTGATTTGTTTGTATCCTCCTATCTAGCCATAACTAGGCTCTTCTTGAATCAACTACAGACTATCCGTTGGTCTACTCTCATATCTGTATTTTATGTAGCGCCTCTTTGGTTATATCCTTTTTCTTAACTTACCTCTTGTACGAGATCCTTATGTATCAAGTGTTCATTTCCACTTATTTATTAATATCATCGAGTGCAAAACCCTTATTGTTTTTCACCGACATCATGCTTGCATAATGTTCTGGAGTCATATTATATCCGTAGGATCTAAATAAATGCAATCTCATTCCTTTCACCTTTTTACCACATTCTTCCTTTACCATTCGATATTTACCTCTTCATCTTTGGCATTTTTTCACATCTTCATTAACATATTACTCGCCTTGCGGTAAACCTTCTACACTAGGGATAATTGAATTTCTTACGCACAAGGGTGACACCTGGGGTAACTGGCACATTTAGTCCCTTAAGCTTAACTCTGCTCATAGTGCTTGCTTTAGGGAAGCATCTTCGTGAATGACCTTTAAAGGTTATTCTTCTATTGTTCATTCTGTTACTGTCGAAACACGATCTCTGAAATGATGCCAACTATTATCAATTCCTTCGGCCCCTAATTCATGTTCAGTTTATCTTGTTCACTAGCCTATACTAATTTCTATTACTTTGAGGGTCTCACTCTTCTTTCTGGTAACCATGTTTGAGTCACCAACTCATTTCTCGGAATGAGGGAATGGTTTTATGGCTTATACTTTTATTGTTTCATGGCATGTCTCCTCTTGTATTTTTCTTTACTTGACTATAGACTGTGTCATCCTGTTATATTTTGATTTACCGTTATCACTCATTTATCACATCTTACTGATAATGCTTTATTTACTCTCTTCTTGTTTCCATGCTAACATTTATGTCTATCACTTTATTCTGAAAATTCCAACAAGACATTATTTTGCTTTTAGCCCTCCTTTCTCCATCCACTAGCTTTTCGGGTTGCCTAACATTCTCTCTCTACTAGATATGAAGGCCACACTAAGGTAATATTTGTTCTTTGCACGATTCTAGTGCCTTGCTTTGAACATTCCAGTATTCATATTTAGCTGTATTATTCTAGAGTGTTGTAAGGTCTCGGAAAATTTCACTAAGTAATTTAGGATTTCGTGATGCCAGGTAGGCTAATTATAAGATTTTATATGCCACTAAATGATGTATATCAATTGGATATGGTAAATAAGTGTATGAGTCATATAATAATTAATGTGGGGTCCAAGGAAAGGCCTAAGTCTAAGTCCAATTGGAAAATTGCATAATAGGCTAAAATTTCAAATGAGTTTGCACAAGTCCAAACTTTGAACGAACATATATATATATATATATATATATATATATATATATATATATATATATATATATATATATATATATATATATATACCAATTAAATGAAAGATCTTCGAGTCTTGTTTTTAACGCTTCAAACCGTTCGTCATTTGGACATTCCTTCACAAAGTTATGATCAAATTACCAAAGGCTAGATTTACGATCAATTTTGATCGCAAAACGATTCCGCGGACCGCATACGCATCGCATAATGAAGCAGAGTCGGGCAAAATAATATGCTGTCGCATATTGATTATGCTGCAGAATAATTAATTATGCTGTCAATTGACTTCGAGGGTCATTTTTGGAAATTTTCATATCCGAACCCACTTTGATATATAAGCTTTGGGACTTCATTTGGGGCTATTTTATACTAAATCTAGAGAGATGTGAGATCAGTTTAGAGAGAGAAAGAGGGAACCTAGCCTTCCAATCACCAAATCTTGCTCAAGTCTTCAAGAATCAAGGAAGATAACCACTAGATTGTCCTTCATCAGGATAAGTCCTACTTCCAAGATTTCATATAAGAGATTATGAGTTTAAAAATATATTGTGGGGTTAGAAATGAGCCATGCATGTGACACTAAGCTATAGTATATGGGATTAATGAACTAATTTAGGTAGTTCCTGTTAAAGTTGGTTAAGGGGAGAAGGAATTTGCATTTTCGGACCTTGTAGTCTATTTCACATGTTAGGTGTTTGATGAAATTCCTAAAAGAGTTACACCATGGGTAATCTTTCTAGTTATTAATTGATTTTCACTTTATCCTTATAGATTCTTATTGCTAGAGATGTTGGTGCACTGTAGTAACTTAGGGGAGCTCAACCAGGTATGTTGGCTAAACTTTATCTCTCGGAATGGAATTCCATAATGTTTTCCGCAAGTTTTTGTATAATCGGCTCAAAATTTCTAATTTCTACATTTTGGGTCATCCCCTATGAACTTATAAAATTGATTATTCAGAATGAGCTTGTGATGAGTGATAGAGGTTTAAAGTATGGTTTCTTATTAAAATGTATGTCTTTGAGTCATATTCTAAATGAAAACTAGTATACCAATTGGATGAGGCAAAGTCGATGCGCTCAATACTCCTTTCCGTTCCTACTTGTACTTAATGATTTAATTGAATATGTCTTGTTGATGATAATCCATAAAGAGTAATTCAAGGATAATTGGTGTACTTCTTGTTTGTGACCTTGATGTGTGTGCCTCTATTGTTGGTCCTTTGTGCTTAAAGTCCCATTATTAACACACTTGAGGTATATGATCTCTGGAATGTTTTATATGTTGGAATTTGGTGGTGATCCTTGAAATTAAATGAAGTGAAAATATTGAATAGAAACAAAAATGCGGCCATCGTGCCTTGAATAATGACACTTGTGAAAGGCCTAGAGAGCCAAGGAAATATTGTTATTGTGAGAGGTTGAAAATGCTAAAAAAAGATTTGAACAATGTGAAATAGTCTTAGATGAATACATTACTGTATATGTATATGTGTTACCTTTGTGTGCAAACCAATGTAACAATATTCTTCTTGGGAGATCGATAGTCACCGAGGAAGGGTAGGTTGAAATAACCTAAACCCGAAACTACACATGCTGGTGTAGGGTGCATTGTTGAAATTATTCCCCTTTTTTGGGATGATATTGTTGGTAAATGTGGATACGTCGAACCACACGACACTGTGGTGAGACGGCTTAGCCGATCGGACCGTGATGGGACGCCATGCCGCACCATGGTGGTAATTCTTGTTGGAAATTGTGATACAAAATGTGATTGTGGTTACACCTTCAAATATGGTGGCTTAGCCGATCGGGCCGAGATCAGACTCTGTACCAAGAATACTGTGGCATTGTGAACAATGATATCGTGACTTGTGGTATTATCGGTAGTAAAGATCTCCCCAAACTAAAAATATGTAACACTTTCGTGTTTTGAAAAATTAATATGTTTCAATTGCGCATTTGGATATAATTGATTGTAGTTTGTTGTTTCTATGGCTTTCCTTTTCTTGTATGGTTATTCTATTTTGAAAGATGACTTTTAGCTTTACATACTAGTACTATGCGATAGTACTAACGTCCCTTTTGCCGGGCGTGCTGCATCTTTAATGGATGAAGGTGTTTCCACAGTAGGCGGAAACAATCATCGATAGCGGTATGTTCCTTCTAGCTAACTTAGTGATCCCCACTTCATTTCGGGGTTTCTTCATTTGGTTATCGTGTACTTTTCATTTGACGTATAGCCGGGGCCATGTTTCCTGCATTTCCATATTTCTCTTCAGTTGTATTTAGAGGCTCCGTAGATAGGTTGTGGGTGGTGTCGGGTATTGGAATTGGATTGGAAAATGTTGGTATTCGGTGAATATGTTTTGTTCATATCTAATAATTGTAATAATTTGGTTATTATGGCTGAAACAGCTAATGGAAACGAAAATGAAAGTTGTTAATGATATATTTACAAAGTATGATTAGTGGAGTTCACCTCCTCTTTATTCATGAATTAGTTGGGTAGAATAAGACCTATCAGGCTTGCTCAGTCGGGTTTGCTCAGTTGAGCTCTGGTCGCGCCCCTCGATTTTGGGGCGTGAAAAACTTGGTATCAGAGCCTAAGGTTTTAAAGTGTCCTATGATGTCTCGGAGCCGTGTCTAGTAGAGTCCTTCTTATCAATGTGTTGTCGACCACATCTATAATTAGAAGGCTACTTGGACATTTAGGAATTTCACCCTTCTTTGCTACTCCAGATCGTGCGGTAGAACTCAAGATAGGGAGATAATTTCCTCGCTATGTATTAATCTCAAGATGATTAATTCATGATTTTGAAATAGTAAGGAGGGAAGGATCCCACCATTGAATCTGAGAGAGATTGCCCAAGAGTTTGTTTGGAAAATGTATCGAGCCATGGAGGGATTGGTAGAACTTGTTTCTAAGGGGAGTACCCTTGTTCCTATTAATGTCACTACACCACCAGATCATGTAGTATAGTATATCAGTATGTTACCAATGTACGTTAGGGAAGTGGAGTCGAGGGGCATCGATTAAGTTATTGTCAACCTAAAGTCACCAAGTAGGTCACTCGTTAGTACATCATATGAAAAAAACAAAGATTTTTCTTATTGTATATGTACATGCACATTGAAGAGTTCTCATAAACATGGTCTCAATAAGATGTTGAGTCACAAAACATTGCATGCACCTACTCCTAGAACGAGACGTATTATTCCTGAATCCACTCTATCACAAATTCTTTTATATACATCCTCTTGGTGGATTAGGTTCTATAATTGTGTCCTTGAATTGAGTTATAACTCTTTGACTAATACTTCCCACTTGCTTTCCCAAATTCTCAACAAGGGACTATACCTGATGAATCCCTAACAAAAATCTTCTTATTTAGATGGACAATATCTGCTCACTTGTTCCTATGCATGCACCGTCGTAAGGTTTACCTATGTGGTGTCAAGTTCCATAAAAAGCATCCCAGTATTGTGATCCTTCTCGAGTAACTCTTCTTCTCATGGGTGTATATTGCTTCTATTGTTTGAATAGTCACTCTGTTTTCTTGCGAATATCATCATGAAACCTTCTCACTATCTAGTAACATAATAGCATGTCTTAACACTTATCATATAAGTGCATGTCAATCGAAATGGTCACCGTGTGCATAAAGTCTCTCTAAAAATTGGTATCCTCACATCCTCATCATAGGAAGATCTTGTGTCGCCGTCTTAGTATAACTTCTGTGTCAACTTGGGACATCCCATAGTAAGTAGCTCACTTTGTTCCTAGTATTGTGATTGCCCGTGACATGGTCTTGTATTGCAGTTGGGATTAATATAGCAGGTGCATGTCCAGCACATAAGAAATGTTTATCTTCTCTTTACATCTCCACAACATGTGTTAAATTCAGTTGGGAGTTAATTGTGTTCCTCAGTTCGTGAATTCATTGAGCTAGTTTCCCAACACTTGTTCGATAACTAGGAGAGAATGTATCCTCCTATGTGTCACTATAAAACTTCATTTCTCATAAGGACACTTAATAGGCTCTCCATCAAGACTAAATTCACCTTTGGGGGATATCCTCGCACAATGCCTACTTCTTATGTTTTCATGTCTTTCATGAGCATCTAGATACATGTCGAGTCAAGGTCTATGGAGAACTCATTAAGAACATATGCAAACCTTCCATTGTCATTTTATACTGTCTCATTGGGTTTCGTTACCTTTGCGCACTCGGCTTCTAGAATCATTGATTACGTCATTGTCATGTGCCGGAGTTTTGCTACCCCTGGCTTTCCACCTCCTTAGGTGGATATGAGTTTTATTTGTATTTATCCCTGGAGCATTATGTTAACCATTAGAACACCTCTAACCAATACATGATTTCATCCCCATATTAAGATGTTCTAGTTATATGGTTTCACTCGTAAAAGGTTGATATTAGATGCTTCCAGGTTTCTGCACATACCATAAGTATACTGATTCAGAAGACAAGTTGTCGTATCTTTAGTGACCTTTATGCCTCATTTGTCTAATAATTGATGTCGTCACAAAGATTAGCCATGTCAGCATCGTTAGTAGTAATCCTCGTGTCTCTTAGCATATAACCCCCCTAAAGTACTCTGCTCAGCACCTTAATGGATTCCTAAGTAATTCCAGCCCAATCATGAACTCCGGCGTTTCGCATTGAATTAAATCTATTAGGTATTGAAGGTCCAAACATGTCAAATGTGAACCAACACCGTGTCATCACATATATTCGATAGGTAATTTATTATGGTCAATTTATTATAGCACATATTAGAGTAACCGTTGAAGGTCATCAAAAGTTTAGTGTGGGTTTTCGTGTAGAGATTTAGAATTTAGGAGGGTGAACATGTTATTCTCAATACTTTCCCTTGAAGATGGTATGTGAGTGATAACGAAGGTTACATAAGTGCATTTCACATTAGGCTGCACTAGGAGTATAATGTTTCCCCATAGTATTTCCCCATATATTTTGTGTTATGATATGTCTATGTCTAAGAAGGTAATTGGAGATCCTTTGAGTATCATTCCGATGGAAATTATTGAAGGTAAAGTTAATGGATAGTTAGCTTATGCGAGGTATCTAACTGTCATCCTTGTTAGATAAGTTTGGGAGTTGGGATTGTTTCCGTAAATGTGTTATGGCAAAGCCTGTAAGTGAAGGAGGACACCTTGAAGCCCGAAAGTGTCGTGTGATTGTTGTGGCAAGGCCACCTTCCGCAAGTTTAAGTATAATCGGCTCAAAATTTCTAATTTCTACATTTCGGGTCATCCCGTATGAACTTATAAACTTGATTTTTCCGAATGAGCTTGTGATGAAAGATAGAGGTTTAAAGTATGGTTGATTATTAAAATGTATGTCTTTGAGTCGTATTCAAATGAAAACTAGTATACCAATTGGGTGAGGGAAACTCGATGCGCTCAATACTCCTATCTGTTCCTACTTGTACTTAATGACTAATTGGATATGTATTGTTGATGATAATCCATAAAGAGTAATTCAAGGATAATTGGTGTACTGCTTGTTTGTGACCTTGATGTGTGTGCCTCTATTGTTGGTCCTTTGTGCTTAAAGGCCCATTATTAACGCACTTGAGGTATATGATCTCTGGAATGTTCAATATGTTGGAATTTGGTGGTGATCCTGAAATTAAATGAAGTGAAAATATTGAATATAAATAAAAATGTTGCCATCGTGCCTTGGATAATGACACTTGTGAAAGGCCTAGAGAGCCAAGGAAATATTGCTATTGTGAGAGGTTGAAAATGCTAATAAAAAATTTGAACAATGTGAAATAGTCTTAGATGAATACATTACTGTATATGTATATGTGTTACCTTTGTGTGCAAATCCATGAAACAATATTCTTCTTGGGAGATTGATAGTCACCAAGGAAGGGTAGGTTGAAATAACCTAACCCCGAAACTACATGTGCCGGTGTAGGGTGCATTGTGGAAATTCTTCCCCTTTATTGGGATGAGATTATTGGTAAGTGTGGATACGGTGAACCACACGACACTTTGGTGAGACGGCTTTGCCGATCGGGCCGCGATCGGACGCCACGCTGCACACATGGTGGTAATTATTGTTGGAAATTGTGATACAAAATGTGATTGTGGTTACACCTTCAAAAAAGGTGGCTTAGCCGATCGGGCCGAGATCGGACTCCGTACCAAGAATATGGTGGCATTGTGAACAGTTATATCGTGACTTTTGATATTATCGGTACTAAAGATCTCCCAAACTAAAAATATGTAACACTTTCGTATTTTTAAAAATTAATATGTTTCAATTACATATTTGGATATAATTGATTGTAGTTTGTTGTTTCTATGGATTTCCTTTTGTTGTATGGTTATTCTATTTTGAAAGATGACTTTCAGCTTTACATACTAGTACTATTCGACAGTACTAACGTCCCTTATGTCGGGGGCGCTACATCCTTAATGGATGCAGGTGTTTCAACAGTAGGCGACAGCGATCATCGATAGCGGTATGTTCCTTCTAGTTACCTTGGTGATCCCCGCTTCATTTCGGGGTTTCGTCATTTGGTTATCGTGTACTTTTCATTTGAGGTATAGTCGTGGCCTTGTTTCCCGAATTTCCATATTTCTCTTCAGTTGTATTTAGAGGCTCCGTAGACAGGTTGTGGGTGGTGTCGGGTATTGGAATTGGATTAGAAATTGTTGGTATTCGGTGAATATGTTTTCTTCATATCTAATAATTGTAATAATTTGGTAGAACACAAGATAGGGAGCTAATTTCCTCGATGTGTATTAATCTCAAGATGATAAATTCATGACTTTGAAACAATAAGGAGGGAACGACCCCACCATTGAATCTGAGGGAGATTGCCCAAGAGTTTGTTAGGAGAATGTATCGATCCATGGAGGGATTGGTAGAACTTGTTGCTAAGGGGAGTACCATTGTTCCTATTAATGTCACTACACCACCAGATCATGTAGTATAGTATATCAGTATGTTACCAATGTACGTTAGGGATGTGGAGTCGAGGGGCATCGATTAAGTTATTATCATACTAAAGTCACCAAGCAGGTCACTCGTTAGTACATCATATGAAAAACACAAAGATTTTTCCTGTTGTATATGTACATGAATATTGAAGAGTTGTCATAAACATGGTCTCAATAAGATGGTGAGTCACAAAACATTGCATTCATCTACTCCTTGAACGAGACATATTATTCGTGAATCCACTCTATCACAAATTCTTTTATATACATCCTCTTGTGGGATTAGGTTCTATAATTATGTCCTTGAATTGAGTTATAACTCTAGGATTAATACTTCCCACTTGCTTTCCCAAATTCTCAACAAGGGACTATACCTGATGAATCCCTCACAAAAACCTTTTTTATTTAGATGGACAACATCTGCTCACTTGTGCCTAGGCATGCACCGTCATAAGCTTTACCTATGTGGTGTCAAGTTTCATATAAAGCATCCCACTATTGCGATCCTTCTCGAGTAACTCTTCTTCTCACGGGTGTATATGGCTTCTATTATTTGAATAGTCACTCTGCTTTCTTGCGGATATCATCATGAAACCTTCTCACTGTCTAGTAACATAAGAGCATGTGTTAACACCTATCATATGAGTGCATGTCAATCGAAATGGTCATCGTGTGCATAAACACTCTCTAAAAATTAGGATCCTCACATCCCCGTCATAGGAAGATCTTGTATCGCCGTCTTAGTATAACTTATGTGTCCGCTTGGGACATCCAGTAGTAAGTAGCTCACTTTGTTCCTAGTATTGTGGTTGCTCGTGACGTGGTCTTGTATTGCAGTTGGGAGTTAATATAGCAGGTGCATGTCCAGCACATAAGAAATGTTTATCTTCTCTTTACATCTCCACAACATGTGTTAATTTCAGTTGGGAGTTAATTGTGTTCCGCAGTTCATGAATTCATTGAGCTAGTTTACCAACACTTGTTCGATAACTATGAGAGAATTTGTCCTCCTATGTGTCACTATAACACTTCCTTTCTCATAAGGACGCTTAATAGGATCTCCATCAAGACTAAATGCACCTTTGGGGGATATCCTCGCACAATGCCTACTTCTTATGTTTACATGTCTTTTATTAGCATCTAGATACATCTCTAGTCAAGTTCTATGGAGAACTCATTAAGAACATCTGCAAACCCTTCCATGATAATTTTATACTGTCTCATTGGGTTTCGTTGCCTTTGCGCACTCGGCTTCTAGAATCATTGATTACGTCATTGTCTTGTGCGGGAGTTTTGCTACCCTTGGCTTTCCACCTCCTTAGGTGGATAGGAGTTTTATTTGTCTTTCTCCCCCGAGGATTATGTTAACCATTAGAACCCCTCTAACCAATACATGATTTCATCCCCATATTAAGATGTCCTAGCTATATGGTTTCACTCATAAAAGGTTGAGATTAGATGCTTCCAGGTTTCTGCACGTATCATATGCATACTGATTCTGAAGACAAGTTGTCGTATCTTTAGTAACCTCTATGCCTCATTTGTCTAATAATTGATGTTGTCACAAAGATTAGCCATGTCACCTTCGGTAGTAGTAATCCTCGTGTCTCTTAGCATATAACCCCCCTAAAGTACTTTGCTAAGCACCTTAATGGATTCCTAAGTAATTCCAGCCCAATCATGAATTCCAATGTTCCTCATTGTATTAAATCTATTAGGTATTGAAGGTTCAAACATGTCAAATGTGAAGCATCACCGTGTGGTCACATATATTCGATAGGTAATTTTTATGGTCAATTTATGATAGCACGTATTAGAGTAATCATTGAATGTCATCAAAAGTTTAGTGTGGGTGTTCGCGTAGGGATTTAGAATTTAGGAGGGTGAACAGGTTATTCTCAGTATTTTCTATTGAAGATGTTATGTGAGTGATAATGAAGGTTACATAAGTGCATTTCACATTAGGCCGCACTATGAGTATGATGTTTCCTAATAGTATTTCCCCATATATTTTGTGTTTTCATATGTCTATGTCTAAGAAGGTAATTGGAGATACTTTGAGTATCATTCTGCTGGAAATTTTTGAAGGTGAAGTTAGTGGATGGTTATCTTATGTGAGGTATCTAGTTTTCATCCTTGTTAGATAAGTTTGGGAGTTAGGATTGTTTCCGTGAATGTGTTATGGCAAAGCCTGTAAGTTGAGGAGGCCACCTTGAAACCCGAAAGTGTCGTGGGATTGTTATGTAAAGGCCACCTCCTGCAAGTTTAAGTATAATCGGCTCAAAATTTCTAATTTCTACATTTTGGGTCATCCCGTATGAACTTATAAACTTGATTATTCCGAATGAGTTTGTGACGAAAGATAGAGGTTTAAAGTATGGTTGATTATTAAAATGTATGTCTTTGAGTCGTATTCTAAATGAAAACTAGTATACCAATTGGCTGAGGCAAACTCGATGTGCTCAATACTCCTATATGTTCCTACGTGTACTTAATGACTAATTGAATATGTCTCTTGTATAATAATCCATAAAGAGTAATTCAAGGATAATTGGTGTACTACTTGTTTGTGACCTTGATGTGTGTTCTTCTATTGTTGGTCCTTTGTGCTTAAAGGCCCATTATTAACGCACTTGAGGTATATAACCTCTGGAATGTTCTATATGTTGGAATTTGGTGGTGATCCTTGAAATTAAATGAAGTGAAAATATTGAATATAAACAAAAATGCGGCCATCGTGCGTTGAATAATGACACTTGTGAAAGGCCTAGAGAGCCAAGGAAATATTGTTATTGTGAGAGGTTGAAAATGCTAATAAAAGATTTGAACAATGTGAAACAGTCTTAGATGAAAACATTACTGTATATGTATATGTGTTACCTTTGTGTGCAAATCCATGTAGTAATATTCTTCCTTGGCGATCGATAGTCACCAAGGAAGGGTAGGTTGAAATAACCTAACCCCGAAACTGCACGTGCCGGTGTAGGGTGCATTGTGGAAATTCTTCCCCTTTATTGGGATGAGATTGTTGGTAAGTGTGGATACGGCGAACCACACGACGTTGTGGTGACACGGCTTAGCCGATCGGGCCGGGATCGGACGCCATGCCGCACACATGGTTGTAATTCTTGTTGGAAATTGTGATACAAAATGTGATTGTGGTTACACCTTCAAATAAGGTGGGTTAGCCGATCGGGCCGAGATCGGACTCCATACCAAGAATGTGGTGGCATTGTGAACAGTGATATCGTGACTTGTGGTATTATCTGTACTAAAGATCTCCCAAACTAAAAATAAGTAACACTTTCGTATTTTGAAAAATTAATATGTTTCAATTACATATTTGGATATAATTGATTGTAGTTTGTTGTTTCCATGGCTTTCCTTTTCTTGTATGGTTATTCTATTTTGAAAGATGACGTTTACCTTTACATACTAGTACTATTCGAGAGTACTAACATCCCTTTTGCCAGGGGCGCTACATCTTTAATGGATGCAGGTGTTTCCATAGTAGGCGGCAGCGATCATAGATAGCGGTATGTTCCTTCCAGATAACTTGGTGATCCCCACTTCATTTTGGGGTTCCGTCATTTGGTTCTCGTGTACTTTTCATTTGAGGTATAGTCGGGGCCTTGTTGCCGGCATTTCCATATTTCTCTTCAGTTGTAATTAGAGGCTCCGTAAACAGGTTGTGAGTGGTGTAGGGTATTGGAATTGGATTGGAAAATGTTGGTATTTGGCGAATATGTTTTCTTCATATCTAATAATTGTAATAATTTGGTTATTATGGATGAAACAGCTAATGGAAACGAAAAGGAAAGTTGTTAATGATATATTTACAAAGTATGATTAGTGGAGTTCACCTCCTCTTTATTCATGAATAAGTTGGGTAGAATAAGACCTATCAGGCGTGCTCAGTCGGGTTTGGGAGGTTGAGCGTCAGTCTCGCCCCTCGGCTTTGAGGCGTGACAAGTGCACCATCTAACGATCTCCCAATGAGAATTATTACCATGTCCTGCGCTATCCTTCAAAAATGTTAAATAATGATAACGATCCATCAACAATTTTGGGTTACTTTAACCCCAGCTGGATCCTAATATCCTATCCTTTTCTTGAATTATATTAGTTAACTCTCACATGGAATAATTGAGATGGGTATGGACAATTTTAGATATCTCAGTTACTGTTGAAGTAACTCAAAATGCTTATATTTCTCTGCCTGGTTTATAAATACTGATAATCATTAGTAACTAGGTACCTCGTACCCTTCTTCACCTTCCTCCTTTCACTTGTTAAAACATGTATCTACCTTCTGATTCTCTCGTTATTTTTTTTACCATATGGGTGGATAGATATACATTCCTGGATCAGTTGGGTTTTACCATATGTGGGCATCATCATCATCATCATATCGTACCCAGCCTCAAAGAGGACTCGGTAAAAATGTACCCGGCCACGTGGAGCTCGGTAAAACCCAACTGATCAATGGTTGCACAATAGGTGTGGTACCCGTCCGACTATAGCGCGGTTTGGTAGAGTAAAATAGATACTATATATAATGCATGTTGGACTCCTGGAATCACGCTCTAAACCTTTTGGAGTGACGTAAGGTAGTTGCACCTTCTATTAACATTATGGACATCATACCATGAATATGAACTTCACTATGACTCGAGGGTTATACATACTTTTTTAGAATAACTCTGTAAGGAAAGAACAACATTGACCACCTTAGTTGCTAGGAGTATATTCATTATGAAATAACGTGTCGTTTATGTTTGTTTCACTGTAGATCATGCCAAAAGAATGAAGGAAGATCCTTAACGTACCTTAACCAAGTTGAGTCCTTAATACCTTCCAAGAAACTCTTCAAACAAGTCAACTCAATCTATCATATCATAAGGAGATTCAAAATCAGTGTTGAGCCAAGGCTAAGTTTGTAACTTAAGCTAGTAGCTCGTTTACGTTAATTCGGGAAGCATCTCCCCTGTAACAAGGCCCTCCTCCAATACCATATACCAACAACACCAAGAACATAACAATAACAACATGTATGCATTATTTTCCAACCTTATCTCCACCACAATATATCACAAAATAGCCTACACGCCCTAATCATTTCATACATGAAACGACAACAAAAGTAGTGTCAAACAACCTTAAAGAAAATAACGACGAACAACTACACAAGCATTCTGTCATTATATGTTGTTTTCCCACACCTTTTATCCTCCAAAACTCCATAAAAAATCATCACAAGAGGCAATACCAAACAGCCCACAAACGGTCCCCTACACGTCAAATATATCGAACTCACGGCTTCTGATCACCGTCCTGTGAGTTCTAACTATTAGGAAATACATATGTTACGTTTCTTAACTATGAATTACCTTCCAAAACTCTAACTAAAAATAAAAAAGAGAGGCGGTATAATGACACTTACGTCGTAGGGATTGTTTTGATGTTATCGCTTCTCGATTTTATGCCCGGGATGATAATCTTGTTTGAAACCGTAGAAGAGAGCTTAAGGATATGTTTATGGGTGTTATATGGTCGTGTTATACAGAAAAATGAAGAGAAAGACGACCTAAGACTTATATATATCAACTTTGGAAAAGACAATGAGGTGCTAGCTTGGCACCCTAGCATTGGCCCATCTTCCGACGCTTATATCTTTTTATCCGGATATCGTATGAACAACAGGTTAAGAGAAATGGAAACTAGATTTCAAGACCTTCAATTTAGTATATAATTTTTCCCAATAAGACCTCATATAACACATGAAATGTAATTCTCAAAAAGATTTAGTGACCCACCTACTCATCACTTATGATGTCTGCGCAGTCTCGCAAAACTGCAAATATCTCTCTACTCCTATGTCATATCGATGAATGGTTTATTGAGTTGGAAACTAGACTAATAGATATTCAATTTTGTTGGTATATCATCCAATAATTCAAAGAATATTGGGAGAAAAGATCAGTTACATTTGACCTAATTTTCAGCACATTATGAATATAATTTGTGAAGACCTTCTCCAACTTTTGTTCCACAACTTGCTTGACTTCAAAACGTAGCACACGACTATCATACGACAAAATTAAATCATAGAATAACCTCCTTATCATGTAATGAACCATAGTCTCACCCTAAAGTACATGTTATAACATTCCAAACTCGTCTACTTTCGGCGAAACTTATTTTCTTCAATTGATTTAGCTTCTAAGCTTTCCAACCGTCTTGGTACTCATTATTAATGATATTAAATATTTGTAACCTCCAAGGTAACATGATTAATTTAATTTATGTACTTTCAAAGAATATTTCCTATCTTAAATCAATTGACTTACGACGTACTCTCACGTACGAAATTATGGGGGTGTAACAAGGAGTCTAAGCTAATAGCATTTAGAAGAGATGGAATGATGCCCTGGTAGTAGAATGAGGGTGTAATTGTGATAGATAAAGGATGACGTTTGGGCTTTCGATTGAGTAATGATTTGAAGAAAAAACAAAGATTTTCATGAACGGCACGAAATTAGAATACCCCCACCCGTAAGATGAATCACGTTGAGATGCTATGAAATGCGGTCATTGAAGTATAGTATCGCCCCTAGGAGGATTAGGAAAGCCACTTCAGATATCCCTCGATGATACGTAAGCCCTCAGTGGTAGATTTTAAATCAACAATGGATGGATAAAAGTTACAAAGTATGAGATGTGATTAGGCCGTCGGTCTTAAGATGAACAGTAATGAAGAAGCATTAAAAGACTTAGCTTTATGCATATAGGATAAGCAACATGAAGTAACCTGGAGTTGGTAGCAGACCTCAATAACGATAAATCAAAGTGAGAGTTATGGTATAGTATGCCCTAAGCCAATGACGCCTAGAGGGACAACTTGTCATAATTCTATGTATGTTCACAAAGTGAGGCCTAGAGATTGGCTAAAAGCTGGAGGAAAGAGGAGAGAAGAGTCGCATAGACGCACATATAAAGTCACAGTCGTACAAGATGCATGATAGGAGGTAGCAACAGTTACGAGATTTAGAAGATTTCGACCACAAGTCGTGGTGTGAGAAAGAGGCTTAAAGGGTGGAATGCCCTAACCTTTGGATTTATTCACAGAACAGTTTCCTAGATGGCAAGGAGAGTACTAAATTATTCGGAAGACATAGGTTATGAAAATGATAACTGCATCAGCCAACATTCGAGGACGAATGTTCCAAAAGAAGGAATGAAGTTACACCATGTAGTATTGTACGTTGGATTTGCCGTAAAACAATTGACATCAGTTCAAGAACAAGATTATTTTTGAGGTTATAAGCACTTATGCTATTTATAAAAAGTGATAAGTATGTGACGTGAAGGTTAGAGGGTAAACGAATCAAAGAAAATAAGTTTCGTTGAAAAGTGTCAATGTGGGATAAAATACAGTCCGAGTTATAATACTCGGTATTTATGGACTAGTGACATACAAGGTACCACATGACAATGATAGTAGGATACATAAAATGTGTTAAAAGTGAGTAGTATTTAAGTAATTTGAGATAATTCTTAATTATGTGAATAATTGGATAATTAACGATATTTGGGGAAAGATTAGCTAATTAATTAAGAGATTTGGATATGATTAAGGAGGCCCCCCCCCCCCAAACATGACAGCAAGTATGGAATCCTAATTAAGCCTAATGATGACTAAGTAAGTATGAGGCTGGGTGGCAAAATTTGGGAACTCTTTGGCTAAGTAATCACCTTAAGTAGGGTCCCACTCCCTATGATAAAATCACTCCCCAAATTCATTAAGGGAAAATACATAGGCTTGATAATAGATGGAATTCTCAAGGGGAATTCTTATGAACCCTTATAATGCTACAGCAGCGTGAAACGCGATTCTAATAGAGCACGATACAATATTTCTCAAGAATATCATACGGATTTTTCCCTACTTCAATCTTCCATTACGTGTTTTGTCGCAATTAACGTGTATTAGAGGGATTGTAAAGAGAACTGGATTAGGTATGTTAAGGCTACTCCTTCTTTCTTTTTGGCATGACTCATACGATACAAACAAAACAAGGAAATGCACAACTTTCATAAATGACTCTATTCATAGAAATACTAGATGTGCATATGTTCTTGATTACCCATGTGTCCTATTATTCTATCATATGTTCATGGGTCTCAGAAAATATGCAAGTTGATAAATTTTATTTAATGATATCAATCAAAGGCATATTGATCTTACAACATTCCGAGAAATCTTATTAACATACTTCTTATGCATTTCATGCATTTATACATGTACATTGACCCATGACCAAATTGCATTATATACCCGTATATTATATGTATATGGGATATGGGAAAAGGTTACGACGTTATATACGCAACGCCACCTGATCAGCTGGTATACGTTGATGATTTTGCCCACAGTGGCCGAAATGATATGGTGGGATGCCTACAGAGGCTTGACAATGTTATGTACGCATATACCTATGCATGGTATGATATTTATATGCATATGCATGGAATTATAAATATTAATGATTTTGATTCCAAAATTTATTCAGACTTACATGTTGAGTCTTTTACTCTATGTTTATCTCATGTCTATTGTTTACTGATTTTCATTCCTTACATACTCGGTACATTATTTGTACTGATGTCTGTTTGCCTGGAGATGTTGCATTTCATGCCCGCAGGTCCCGATAGACAGGTTTAGAGTCCTCCAAGTCGGCTATCAACTCAATGGAAGGTGTTGGTGCACTCCATTTTATCCAAAGTTGCTTATTTGGTTAGTGTGATTAGGACATGTATTGGATGGTATGGCGGGGTCATGTCACGACCTTTATGATATTTATGTACTCTTAGAAGCTTGTATATAGATGTCAGGTATACAGATATTTGTATGGACTTGTTGGCCTATGTTTTGAGTATATTAAGTATCATGCCAGTCTTATAGGACCGTACGTCATATGTATAAGTTTGTATTACTTGTTAGGTCATCCAATGTAGAGTATTTCCTCATGTTTTATTCTAATTATGTCACAATAGCCTCTCCGGATCATTTACCTATGATAGTATGATACGAAAGATATGTTACGTTGGTACTCGGCTGAGTAAGGTACCGAGTACCCGTCGCAGCCCATCAGTTTGGGTCGTGACAAGTTCATCATCAAGGCATAATAGCAACTAAGGGCATATTATTGACTAGGAGGATCAGAGTAATAACAACAGTAGGCATGTTCATTTCTTAGGGATTTTAGATTTAAGGTGATAACAGGCTAATACTTAACAGAGAAAATCTCAAGTACAAGTTCTATTGATTCCATTGTAGGTTTAATGTTTTAGGATCCTTCTAAGTTCATATTATAAGGACTATTCTTAGGTATTTTCTAAAGCCTTAGCATAGTTAACAGTAGGCATTCATCACTTATAACAATTAAACTAATGATGTTCATTTAGAACTTTCTGAGAGGGCATGCCAATTGGTCAGGGCACCAAAGTCTTTCAACCGGAAAGGATCAATCTGAGTCTTACTCAATACTAATAGATTGATCATGCAATACACATGACTTAAACAAATTAAGATGGACTCCTTATAAGAGATGACATGATCAGGTATATGTCACGACCCCAAATCCTAAGACGGTCGTGATGGCGCCTATCATGATACTAAGCTAGCCAATCTACTGTGAAATAACATAAAGACTTTCCACTTAATTTAAAATTGTTCAATATTCCATAAAATTCTTCCGGTTTAACACTTTTAAAGCAACAAAACGAATAAAGTAGTTTAAAAACTACCCCAAAACCTGGAGTCAATCGTCATGAGCGTCTATAAACAATACAACCTACTACTATTTCCTTACTACAACCAGTTCTAGAAAATTATATCAAATAACTGGATAAGAAGGGAAAGATGTCATGCTTCAGACGCCAAACAGCTACCTTAAAATCCCAAAAAAAGCTCCAAGAGAATGCGAAAACAGCTAGCGATCAGATCCAGCACTTGAATTTGCACACAAAGTGCAGGGAGTAATGTGAGTGCACCAACTCAGTAGTAATGAGAGTAAATAATGTCTAAGGCAACGAAACAAGTAAAAAAAGTCATCAATGCATAGTAAGTGAAGCCTTTCTTTCAGAGAATACAGATACAATATCTTGTAACATTTACAAATCGCTTTCAGTAAAATATCTTTTGAAAATGTACCCTTTTTCACAAATTCCATAGAAATCAAACAATTCAGTAAATAAAGTCGACTGAGGTCATAAACAGTCCTACAGATGGAAACATGTATCATAAACCGCCCCCCGGGCTTATCATCACTCAACATCAATCACTTAGCATGCCTCACAATCACTCAGTATTAGCCCCTCGGGCTACCTCACAGACGCTCATGGCTCCCAATATATCATCACTCGGCACTCGGTACTCGCACTCAGTAGGTGCCTGCGCTCATTGGGGGTGTACAGATTCCGGAGGGGTCCTACAGCCCAAGCGCTAATATCAAGCCATCTCGCGGCATAATCACTCAAGCTCTCGGCCTCTCACATTTCATAAACAGTGCAACATGCTGCGGCGTGCAGCCCGATCCCATAATATCCTCACAACATAGGCACTCGGCCTCAGTCAGTCAGAAATCTCTCAAAGCCACTGGGGCTATCAAATAAACGGGGTACTCGGCCCAAAATATCATTTTATATCACAAAAGTAGTGTAAATGAGACTGAGTTTCGAAATCAGTTAAACAGGAAAGGACTGAGTGTGAATCATAAGTCATCATAGTGAGGGATAGCAGTAAACAGCCTCCAAGGGTCCAAACAGCTCGGTACAAGGCCCCAAACATAGCGTACACCCCAAAATATAATAATAGGCTTAAAACATAACTATCATATGAAGTAGAATCAATACGCAACTTAATAGTTGCCATGGGATGGTCCAATTGAAAATCCCCCAACCGTGCGCGCCACACACTCGTCATCTAGTATGTGAGCCACTCCAAACAGTGATAAAAATGTGAAGTCCGGGGTTTCATACCCTCAGGACAAGATTTACAGCCATTACTCACCTCAAACCGACCCAAATACTAATCCGCGATGCTCATGCTTCTTGAATTGGCTCCTGGTTGCTCTGAATCTAACTAAAACTAGATTAATATCATCAATAAATGTTAGGGAGACGAAACACATTCAAAAATTATCAAAATTAAGCACAAATCCCGAAATTGGCCAAATCCGACCCCCAGGCCCGTCTAGAAATCCGGTAAAAATCACAAAAATAGAATCATTATCCTCCCACGAGTCTATACATACCTAGAACATCAAAATCGGACCGAAAATGGCCCCTCAAATTCCCACTCAAAGGTCTCCAAATCATAAACCCTAATTTCCCAATTTTTGGGTTTAAATCCCACTAATTTCAGGTCTAATTAATCAGAAATCTACATAGGATAAAGCATTGAGTTCAAAAATCGTACCTCCAGGCGATTCCCTTCGATTCCCTCCTCACTCCCTCTCAAAAAGCTTCAAACCCAATAAACAATTGTGACAAATGGGCTAAAAATCGCGAAGGTGGGTTTATATACTTTCTGCCTAGATCCTTCTACGCAAACGCGGCCGACTCCATGAGTTCGCGTACGCTAGTTGTGCCTGGAACCAAAAATTCCCATCGCGATCGCGACCTCAGCTTCGCGAACGTGAAGGGTTACCAATCTACTCCTCTGCGAATGCGGACCCCCACACGCGAACGCATAGACCAAAACCTGGGGGGTCCTCCAACAGCCTACTACACATCGCGAACGCGACCCACTGAGCGCGAACGCATAGAACCTGACCCTAAACCTCCGCGTTCGCGTTCTCCTGCCTGCGAACGCATAGCACAAAAATCCCAGCTCCACTATTTTCTCTTCGCGAACGCGCAACCCCACCGCGAATGCGAAGAACAAGAAATCTCTGTAACCACACCAGCAAATTCTGCTATCTTTTCAAGGTCCGAAATGATCTGATAACCACTCAAAACTCACCCAAGGCCCTCGGGACCTCAACCAAACATGCTAACACATCCATAACCTTATTCAAACTTAGTCGAGCCTTCAAAACACTTAGAACAACGCCAAAGCACCAAGTTCACCTCGGATTCAAGCCTATGAACTTAGAAATTTCTAAATTTCGCCAATGATGCCGAAACCACCCAAAACACGTCCAATTGACCTGAAAATTTACACACATATCCAAAATGACACTTTGAACCTGCTCCAACTTCCGGAATTCCATTCCGACCCCGATAAACTATTTTCCACTGCCGACCAAAAATCGCCAAAAAACTCCATTTGCCATTTCAAGCCTAATTCTACTCCGGACATCAAAACCACATTCCGAACACAGTCCTAAGTCCCAAACTACCTAAAAAAAGCTATATGAGCCATAAAATTCAGATTCTGAGGTCGTTTGCCTATAAGTCAACTCCCGGTTGACTTTTCCAACTATAAAGCCAATTTAAGAGACTAAGTACCTCAATTCTCACCACGACCACTCTGAACCCGAACCAACCGATTCAACCCACGATAAAGCAGAAATAGGGAAAACGGGGCTAAATCTTATGGAACGACCGACCGGGTCGTTACATTCTCCCCCTCTTACACAAACGTTCATCCTCTAACGGGTATAGAAACATACCTAGTGTCTCAAAAAGATGGGGATATCTTCTCCGCATATCCCGCTCGGTCTCCCAGGTGCCTCCTCCACTGACTGCCCTCTCCACCGCACTTTCATTGAAGCTATATCCTTAGATCTCAACCTTTTGACCCAAAATAGCCACTAGCTCTACCTCATAGGGCATATCACCCTCAAGCTGAACCATGCTGAAGTCCAAAACATGAGACGTGTCACCAACATACTTCTGGAGCATGGAACATGAAACACCGGATGAACACTCGACAAGCTGGGTGGAAAAGCAAGTCTATAAGCCACCTCTCCAACTCTCTGAAGCACCTCAAAAGGCCCAATGAACCGGGGACTCAACTTTCTCCTCTTCTCAAACCACATAACACCCTTCATGGGTGACACCTTCAGTAGCACCTTCTCCCCAACCATGAAAGACACATCCCGACCTTCCATATAACTCTTCTGTCGAGACTGCGTCGTGAGAAGCCGCTCCTGAATCAACTTCACCTTATCCAACGCATCCTGTACCAAGTTTGTGCCCAATAGTCTAGCCTCACCCGGCTCAAACCAACCAACCAGAGATCTACACCTCCTACCATATAAATCCTCATACGGAGCCATCTAGATACTCGGCTGATAACTATTATTATATGCAAACTTCGCGAGTGGCAGAAACTGGACCCGTGAACCCCTGAAATCAATGACACAAGCAGGCAACATGTCCTCCAGAATCTAATAGTGCATTCTGACTGTCCGTGCGTCTGAGGATGAAATGTTGAGCTCAACTCGACCTGAGTACCCAAACTCTCTCTGCACGGCCCTCCAAAACTGAGATGTGAACTGAGTACCTCTATCAGAAATGATAGAAACTGGAACACCATGAAACCGGACAATATCCTGGATGTAAGTCTCAGCTAACTGCTCCGAAGAATAGGTAGTACAAAGAGGAATGAAGTGTGCGGACTTGGTCACCCGATCCATAATAACCCATATAGCATCGAACCTCCTCTGAAGTCCGTGGGATCCCAACTACAAAGTCCATGGTGATCCGCTCCCACTTCCACTCTGGAATATCCAACCTCTGATGCAACCCACCTGGTCTCTAGTGCTCGTACTTGACGTGCTGACAATTGAGACACCAAGCTACAAACTCAACAATATCCTTCTTCATCCGCCTCCACGAGTAATGTTGTCTCAGATCCTGATACATCTTCGCGGCAGCCGAATGAATGGAATACTGCGAGCTATGGGCTTCTACTAGAATAAACTCTCGAAGCCCATCCACGTTGGGCACACAAATCCAACCCTACATCTTCATAACCCCATCATCACCAATAACTACATCCATGGCATCACCTCGTTGGACCCTGTCCTGAAGGACGAGCAAGTGCGGGTCATCATACTAGCTCTCTCCGATCCGGTCATAAAAAGAAAACCTGGAGGCTACACAAGCCAATACCCGGCGGGGCTCTGATAGATCCAATCTCACCAACTGACCCGCTAAGGCCTGAACATCAAGTGCTCAAGGTCTCTCTGCTGTTGGAAGATATGCTAGACTCCCCAAACTTTCTGCTCTGTGACTCAAGGCATCAGCTACTACATTGGCATTCCCCGGATGGTATAGAATAGTGATTTCATAGTCCTTGAGAAGCTCCAACCATCTCCTCTGACGCGAATTCAAGTCCTTTTTCTTAAACAGATGTTGGATACTATAGTGATCAGTGTAAACCTCACAATGCACATCGTACAAATAATGACGCCAAATCTTGAAGGCGTGAACAATGGCTGCTAGCTCGAGATCATGCACATGGTAATTCTTCTCATGAGTCTTCAACTGACGCGAGGCATAGGCAATCACCCTACCCTCATGCATCAAAACACAACCAATGCCTATCCTCGAGGCATCACAATACACGGTATAAGAACCTGAAGCTGATGACAATACTAGCACTAGAGCTTAAGTCAATACAGCCTTGAGCTTCTGAAAGCTCTCCTCACAGTCGTTCGACCACCTGAACGGAGCACCCTTTTAGGTCAATTTGGTCAAGGGCGAAGCAATAGAAGAAAATCCCTCCACAAAGAGATGGTAATACCCCGCCAAACCAAGGAAACTCCTAATCTCTGTAGTTGATGACGCTCTGGGCCAACTCTGCACCGCATCTATCTTCTTCGAATCAACCTGAATACCCTCACTAGACACCACGTGTCTCAAGAAAGCTACTGAGCCAAGCCAAAAATCACACTTGGAGAACTTTGCATAAAGTTTCTCCCTTCTCAATATCTGCAACACAACTCTCAAATGCTGAGCGTGCTCCTCCTGGCTACGAGAATACAGCAGGATGTCATCAATGAACACAATAACAAAGGAATCCAGATACGACTGAAACACGTTGTCCATCAAATGCATGAACGTTGTTGGGGCATTGGTCGGCCCAAAAGACATCACCATAAACTCGTAATGACCATAGCGACTCCTGAAATCTGTCTTGGGAATATCAGAATCCTGAATCTTCAGTTGATGATACCCAGATCTCAAGTCAATCTTAGAGAATACCCTGGCTCCCTGAAGCTAGTCAAGAAAATCATCAATACGAGGCAAAGGATACTTATTCTTGAATGTAACCTTGTTCAACTACCCGTAGTCAATACACATTCTCATGGAACCATCCTTCTTCTTCACGAACAATACTGGTGCGCCCCAAGGTGACACAATAGGCCGAATGAACCCCTTATCTTGGAGTTCCTGAAGCTGTTCTTTCAATTCCTTGAACTCCACAGGTGCCATACGATAAGGTGGAATAGAAATAGGCTGAGTGTTTGGCACCAGATCAATACCCAAATCAATATCCATGTCAAGTGGCATGCCTGGCAGATCTGCAAGAAACATGTCCGGAAAGTCACGGACCACAGGAACAGAATCAATAGTGGGAATCTCAACACTGACATCCCTCACAAAAGCCAAATACGATAAACACCCCTTTTCTACCATACGTTGGGTCTTCAGGTAGGAAATCACCCTACTATGCACATACTCAATAGAACCTCTCCACTCAACCCTCGGAAATCCTGGCATAGCTAAGGTCACGGTCTTAGCGTGACAATCAAGAACAGCATGACACAGAGATAGACAATCCATGCCCAATATCACATCAAAATCAACCATGCTAAGCAACAACAGGTCCACTCGGGTCTCCAGACCCCCAATAGATGTCACACAGGACCGATACACGCGGTCCACAATAATAGTGCCGCCCACCGGAGTCGACACATTAACAGATGTAACTAAAGACTCACGCGACATTTCCAGAAAATGGGAAAAATATGATGAAACATAGGAATACGTGGAACCAGGGTTAAATAAGGCCTGCATTGGAGGCCATAGAATCTGGCCTGGCTGGAAGTGCATAAATACGAGCCTGACCTCCACCTTCATAACCTCCCCCTCTAGGGCGGCCCCTAGTTGTCTGACCCCTACCCCTAGCTGCCTGGGCGAGTGGTGAAGCAACTGGAGCTGAAGTCGAGGGCTGACCCCTCTGCTGAGAAGATCCACCAAGGCAATGAGGGCACTGCCTCCATACATGTCCAAACTCTCCACACTCAAAACAACCCCTAGAGCTGGAGAAGGGGACTAAAAGGAACCCCTGGCACTAGAATAGCCACTAAAAGAACCATCCATAGAGGAACCCTGAACTGATAGTTCTCGCGATGCACTCTGGGCTGGAAGGGCACTAAATGAAGAACGACCCGAATGAGAACTGCGGGGACCATGCCCCGAAGATGCACCACTATAGGCTGGGTGGACTGGCTGAGGAAGCCTGAATGAACGACCTTTACCATGCTGAAACTGTCCTCTGGAAGGAGCACCACTGAGACTACCAGATCTACGAGGCCTCTTGGCCTCTCTCTCCTCTCGCTTCTAGCAGCAAACTGACTCAATATCTCGAGCAGCATCAACAACCTGATCGAAAGTAGCACCTGAGACTCTATCTGGTCATCAGAATACGGAGCTGATAAGTGAGGCCATCAACAAACCTCTTAATCCTCTCTCTCTCAGTAGGAACCAAATCTCTGGCATGACGGACTAGCTCTGAAAATCTCATCTCATATTGCTTCACTGTTAACTCACCCTGGCGCAGCTGCTCAAACAGCCTACGCAGCTCCTCTCTGTGAGACTAGGGAACATACTTCTCTAACAAGAGAGTGGAGAACTGCTGCCAATAAAAGGGTGCTGCACCAACAGGCATATGGCTCTCGTAGGACTCCCACCAAGTCAATGCAGCTCCTCAGAACTGAAATGTAGTGAATAAGACCCCACTAGTCTCCAATATCCCTGCAGTACGAAGCATCCTCTAACACTTGTCTAAGAAACCCTGGGCATCCTCGTCCTCAGCACCACTGAATGTGCCACGCCCCAAAACCTATGGACGAGACCGACACCTAACCAGATGATTCCGGTCAAGCGGACCTGGATTACCTTTCCTACCCAACGCGTTACCCTGTGTGCACAATATACAAATTTATAATGAATTTACAACATAATTTCCATTTTCCTCTTTTAAAGCTTCAATCCTTTGATAATCCCAAAATTATACAAACTAAACACAACGTTTCCATCACGGGGCCACGATTTCGAATAATTACAACTACTACCCAAAATATATATACAACCCATACAGTGTCTGCGAAGCCTTTCGAGATACGGAGAAGAGTATTTGGATTTGCCGGCAACAAGGCCCCGGCTATACCTTAAAGGAACAAAATATACAAAAGAAGATAGCATAGACTACATACGGCCCCTAAAGGAAGTGGGGCTCACCAGAAATGCTGAGGAGATGAGAGGAAGGCACCTCTATCGGCGGACTAAGCTACCTGCTATAGAACCACCTACATCCATATAAAAGATGTAGCACCCCCGGCAAAAGGGACATTACTACCATGGAATAGTACTAGTATGTATGGACAAACATTACTCTAAGTAAATCAAAATAGTGCACAGATAGGAGGAAATCAAAGAAATCAAACAATTATTTCACAGATATACAGAGAGTCCCAAATGAGTTTCACAATTTCATATTTCAATTGTTCTCGTATTGCGGTGCGCAACACGATCCTACCATACAATCATATTCCACCCTTATTTCTTCTATTGCGGCGCACAACCCTATCCCACCGTACAATCACATTACACCCTTATTCCTTCTGCTGTGTCGTGCAACCCGATCCCACCATACAACCATATTACACCCTTATTATTTCTCACAGTCCACCTTTATTTATTCTGTTGCTGTGCGCAACCCGATCCCACCGGACATCATTTAAATAGCAAAAACAATCAACAATTCAATCACAAGGATTTTTATAATCGAGAGTATAAATTCATAACAACCGAACAACCATGTGAAATCAAAGGCACAATAATCTCTACCAAGCAGTGAGTCATGTATGGTACGCCATAATCATTTAGATCAGTCAAGTCAATTTAATTTTCTTTCCCATCATTTACTACACATCCCTTAACACTTGAATACATTCAACAATTGAGTTCATTCTCATTTTCATTCATTTAGTATCACTTTCTTTCATATCGATAAGTTCAAGCATATGACGAGTCTTGCACATGACAAGGTAGGCACAAAGAATCACATTTCACAATCCCAAGTAGCATGGTGACATGAAAAATCAACTAAGGCATTCAAAGAACATGATTTGTCATTTCATCACAATAGGACAATCGATTCAAACACAATCAAGCCAGAAATTCATACCGAATGCTCGGACCCTAACAAGGCGACTCTACGAAGATCAAAGTTAGCCATACATACCTCGAGTCGTAATTTCCCTCTAATATCTATTCTCAAACCATCGGACCTGTTAACGCCTTCAATCTAATTTACAAGATGACATGATTAGACTTAGAATTTAGAAATCATGAACTCATTTGGGCATTTTATCAAACACTATGTGATCCCTTAGATTAACTAAACCTTTTTCTTAGTGAGAATTTCTCTAACTTACTTCCCTTACTAGATTATGGTAAGTTAATCACATGCATGCAAGGTCTAAACTTTTATCCTCAAGAACCACCTAGGTGTGTTCCGTTTTAACTAGAATCCGAGAATTTAAGGAAAATGGGGTGAGAACTTTACCTCTTATGGTGAAGAAGACAACAATTACTCGAAGATTTCCAGGCCTGAGTAGAAATGGAGGACCAATTTGGTGGAGGAGATGGCTTTCTCTCACTAAAAGCACTCTCCCTTCTCTCTATTTTAGTCAGATAAACGTTAAAATAAAATTGGTAGGTGTTTTATAAGACTGGGAGTCGGGTATAAAATTTAGAAATTAGAAGCCCCGAAGTAGGGAATGCAGTCAGGAATGCGATCGCATTCCTGATATGCGGTCCACATTCCTGTCCAGTACATGACCTCCAGCTGAGCCAAAAGGAAAACAGGCTGCCCATGTGGTCTGCATACCTGATATGCGATCACATAGTGGACTGCAGATCCGCATAATTCTGGAAAATTTTCTTTTTTAAGTCCCGGGGTACTTTTTACTTCAAAAAGGTCTATTTTTAAGAATTTCTACACTTATAACAACATGGGGACCTACCCGGGCATCTTATTTGGTTAAGAAATTTTACGGGTCTTTAAATCCTCCCCCACTTAGAATCATTCGTCCTCGAATGAGGATCAGGAATCAGTAGGCTAGGAAAACATAACTTGCCATCCCCCAATTCTCACTAACTCCGATATTTTCTGAAAATTTTGCTAGAGTTTCCTCTGTAATTAGGCCTATCTACCTGCCAGAGAGCCCTCGAAACACATTTTTTTTAACCAATTCCACACAATTTTAGTTACTTCATCAACTTACACATAATTCAGTTATCTCAACAAGTTGTATATATTCAATTACTTCAACAAGCTACACATAGTCCGGTTAACAACACAAATTTTCACATAATTCAACTATTACAATGAGTTGTACATAATTCAGCTATTTCAAGCATTTGCACCTGATCCAACAATTCAAAACATCTACAAATGTGGCACAAAGTTGAGAAATTTACAATAGCAGGATAATTAGGGAAGTGGGGTGTTCTTGCACAAAATTTGACACAAATGTGTAATTGCTTAGAGATGGAAACTTTCAAGACCACTACTTTGACTTATTCAAACAAATGTGGATGTTTCTCTTTCATTTCTTTTTCCGCTTCCCACGTGGCTTCTTCAACTTGTTGACTCCGCCATAACACTCTGACCGAAGGAATCTCTTTGTTTCTCAACCTACGAACTTGCCTATCAATAATAGCAACCGGAGCCTCTTCATATGACATATCTTCATTAATTTCAATGGCCTCAACCGGCACGATGGTAGATGGATCTCCAATTACCTTCTTCAGCATGGACACATGAAACACCCGGTGCACTAATGACATCTCATGGGGAAATTCCAGCCTATACGCCACCATTCCTATTCTTTGAGCAATCCTATATGGCCCGACATACTGTGGGATAAATTTCCCTTTCTTCCCAAACCGCATCACTCCCTTCATGGGAGACACCTTCAAGAATACCCGATCATCTACTTGAAACTCCAAATCTCTTTGATGAACATCTGCATAGGATTTCTAACGACTTTGAGTGGTCTTCATCCTCTCCAGAATGGCTCTAACGTTTTCCATACCTTGGTGCACAAGATCCGGTCCTAGCAGTTCCGCCTCTCCAACCTCGAACCATCCAATTGATGACCTACACCTCCTTCCGTATAATGCGTCAAATGGGTCCATTTGAATACTAACATGGAAAGTGTTGTTGTAAGCAAACTCTATAAGAGGCAAGTGATCATCCAAGCTACACTTAAAATCAAGTACACAAGCTCGTAACATGTCTTCAAGCGTCTGAATAGTCCGCTCTGCTTGCCTATTAGTCTGCGGGTGGAATGTTGTGCTGATATTTACCTGCGTACCCAACCCTTCCTAAAATTTCTTCAAAACGTTAGTTGTGAACTGGGCCCCTCGATCCGAGATAATAGATAATAGAGTGCCATGGAGCCTGAATATTTCCTTGATATATAACTGAGTGTATTGTTCTGCAATATTGGTGGACTTGACTAGAAAGAAATGCACCGACTTCGTGAGCCGATCCACTATCACCCAAATTGAGTCGAACTTATGCGGAGTGCGGGGTAACTCCACCACAAAGTCCATATTGTTCACTCCATTTTCACGTTGGTATTTCCATAAGTTGCGTCAACCCACCGGGCATGTGATGCTCGGCCTTCACTTGCTGACAATTCGGGCACCTAGCCACAAAGTCCGCCACACCCATCTTCATACCATTCCACCAATAATTCTCCTTGAGACCGTGATACATTTTCGTAGGACCTCGGTGTACGGAATACCTGGAATTGTGAGCCTCCGCCATTACCCTCTCCTGAAGATTATCCACATCCGGAACACATAACCTCCCTTGGCACTGCAAAACACCATCATCACTGCCGAGTGAAAACGCTGTAGTCTTGTGATTCAGAATTGCTTCCCTCAACTGTGCCAAAGCTGGATCCCTGAATTTCTTTCCCTTGACTTCCGCTACCAGTGAAGACTTCGCTCCATTACGCACCACGACAGTCCCTTCGTCTGAGGCTGAAAGGCAGACCACCAAACTGGCCAACTGATAAACCTCCTGAGCCAAAGGCCTCTAACCTCCTTCCAAATGAGCCAAGCTACCCATGGATTTCCTACTAAGAGCGTCGGCTACCACATTCGCCTTTCCCAGATGGTACAAAATATCCATATCATAATCCTTGAGCAATTCTAACCACCTCCGCTGCCTTAAGTTCAACTCCTTCTGCTTGAACAAATACTGAAGACTCTTGTGGTATGTGAACACTCCCACATAGACCCCATAAATAAATGCCGCCAGATCTTTAATGCAAACACAACCGCCACGAGCTCCAAATCACGCGTCGGGTAATTCTTCTCATGATTCTTGAGCTGCCTAGAAGCATACGCTATTACCTTACCACATTGCATCAATACACACCCCAAACCAACCCTTGAAGCATCACAATACACCACAAACCCTTCTGAACCTTCTGGCAAGGTCAACACTGGCGCCGAAGTCAATCTTGATTTCAATTCTTGAAAACTCTTCTCACAAGCATCGGACCACTGAAAGTTAACTGCTTTCTGCGTCAGCTTAGTCAATGGGGAGGCGAGAGTAGAGAATCCCTCCACGAACCTCCGATAATATCCAGCTAAACCCAAGAAATTGTGGATCTCCATGGGGGTCATTGGCCTAGGCCAATCCTTCACTGCTGCAATCTTTTGGGGATCCGCCTGAATCCCTTCCATGGGAACAACATGGCCCAAAAAGGTGACTGATTCTACCCAAAACTCACATTTTGAGAACTTTGGGTACAACTGGTGCTGATGAAGAGTCTGCAAAACTGCCCTGAGATGATTGGCATGATCGTCTTGACTCCGCGAATAAACAAGGATATCGTCGATGAAGACTATCACGAAAGAGTCAAAAAACGGCTTGAAAACCGGATTCATAAGATCCATAAAAGTTGTTGGGGCATTGGTTAGCCCAAAAGACATCACCAAGAATTCGAAATGCCCATAACGAGTCCTGAAGGCGGTCTTTAGAATATCCTGCTCCCTGATCTTCAACTGATGATACCCAGACCGTAAATTAATTTTTGAGAGAACCTAGCACCTTGCAACTGGTCGAACAAAGAATCTATCCGAGGAAATGGGTATTTGTTTTTTATGGTGACCTTGTTGAGTTGCCGGTAATCAATACACATCCGAAGCGATCCATTTTTCTTTCTGACAAAAAGAACCGGTGCGCCCCAAGGAGACACACTTGGTCTAATGAAACCCTTTGCCATAAATCTTTCAACTTCTCCTTTAACTCTCTCAATTCTGTCGGCACCATTCTGTAGGGTGGAATAGATATTAGCTGCGTATCTAGCAATACATCAATCCCGAAATCGATCTCCCAATCTGGTGGAATACCAGGAAGCTCGTCCAGAAATACTTCAATAAATTCATTCACAACGGGCACGAATTCGGGAGCAGGCACCTCTGAAGTGGTGTCCGCAACCCGGACCAAATGATAGATGCACCCTTTCCTGATCATCTTTGAGGACTTAAGGTAGGAAATAAACCTACCTATTGGCACAATATTATTCCCCTCCCACTCGATAACTAGTTCACTAGAATACTCGAGCCTCATAATTCTGGTTCGGCAGTCAAGTTTGGCAAAGCACGAATAGAGCCAATTCATCCCCATAATTACATCAAATCTACCATTCCCAACTCAACAAGATCAGCCGTGGTATCCCGACCACGCACCGTGACAACAGAATTCCTATAGACTCGCACGGCCGTAATAGAATCACCAACCGGAGTCGACACAGAGAACGGCTCATGAAGCTGTTCCGATTCTATCCCAAAACTTGAAGCGATAAATGGAGTAACATATAACAAAGAGGATTCGAGATCAATAAGAGCATAAACATCATGAGATTGAACAGTCAGAATACCTGTGACAACATCTGGAGAAGCCTCCGCACTCTGGCGACCACACAAAGCATAGAACCGACTAGGTCCCCCTTGATCTCGTGCTCCACCCCTAGCTGCATCGCGCCCTGCTAGAGCTGGAGGGCCGCAGACTGGAGGGCGTGCTGAAGATGTAGCGGCTGAAAAACTGGATGGCTGAGTAGTGCCCCTACCTATGCCTTGACTGGGTGCACGACAGTCTCGCTGAACATGGCCTCTCACTCCGCATCTATATCATACCGGTATGTCCAAGTAACAGGGATCATAATGAAACCTCCCACACTTAGGGCATATGTCCCTCTGCTGCTGCCGGAACCTCCTACCTGAACGACCCGATTGATGGAACCTCCTGCTATCTGAACCTGGTCCAAAATGACCTCTCTGCTGATAACTGTGTCCTGATGGCGGTGCACTGGCTGAGGACTAAGCATAGGACTGAGATGGCCCTAATGACCCTCTCCGAAGGGCTGGTCTCCTACCTCCCACTAAACTCCCAGGGTTGCCCGCTGACCGGGCCATACTACAACTCTCTCTCCATCCGTATCTTCAATTTCTGAGCCTTCGTAGCCTGGACGAATCCCACAATCTTTCCATAGTTTATATCTGAGTGCAAAGCAGCTGTAGAAGCCTCATTAATAACCAAGGGACCAAGGACCTGAACAAACCGACAAACCCTAGCCTCCATAGTAGACACCATATGAACAACATATTTAGACAAGCGCATCTCGCGATATAGAATAGCAATAAAAGGGTACTTCCCTAAATATCCATGCAGCCCCTTAATTATAGATGTGGTTGACAACACACCGATAAAAAGGGCTCTATTAGACACGGCTCTGAAATACCCTAGGACACTTTTAAAACCTGAGGCTCTGATATCAAGTTTTTCACGCCCCAAAATCGAGGGACGATATCGGCACTTAACTGGATAATTTCAGTCAAGCGGACCTGGATTTCCTTTCCTACCCAACGCGTTACCCCATATGCACAATATACAAATTTATAATGAATTTACAACATAATTTCCATTTTCCTCTTTTAAATCTTCAATTCTTTGATAATAACAAAATTATACAAACTAAACACAACATTTCCATCACGGGACCACGATTTCCAATATAACAACTACTACCCAAAATATATATACAACCCACACAATGTCTGCGAAGCCTCTAAAGATACGGAGAAGAGTATATGGATTTGCCGGCAACAAGGCCCCCGCTATACCTTAAAGGAACAAAATATACAAAAGAAGATAGCGTAGACTACACACAGCCCCGAAAGGAAGTGGGGCTCACCAAAACTGCTGAGGAGATGAGAGGAAGGCACCACTATCGGCGGACTGAGCTACCTGCTATAGAACCACCTACATCCATATAAAATATGTAGCGCCCCCAACAAAAGGGACGTTAGTACCATGGAATTGTACTAGTATGTATGGAGAAACTTTACTCTAAGTAAATCAAAATAGTGCACAGATAGGAGGCAGTCAAAGAAATCAAACAATTGTTGCACGGAGATACAGAGAGTCACAAATGAGGTTTTCACAGTTTCATATTTTAATTGTTCTCCTGTTGCGGCGCGAAACCTGATCCCATCTTAGAATCATATTCCACCCTTATTTCTTATATTGTGGTGCGCAACCCGATCCCGCCGCACAATCACATTACACCCTTTTTACTTCTGTTGCGGTGCGCAACCCGATCCCACTGTACAATCACATTACACCCTTATTACTTCTCATATTCCACTCTTATTTCTTCTGTTGCGGCGGGAAAACCGATCCCACCGGACACCATTTAAATAGCAACAACAATCAACAATTCAATCACAAGTATTTCTATCATCGAGAGTATAAATTCATAACAACCGAACAACCATGTGAAATCAAAGGCACAATAATGTCTACCAGCAGTGAGTCATGTATGGTACGCCAAAACCATTTAGATCAGTCAAGTCAATTCACTTTTCTTTCCCATCATTTACTACACAACCCTTAACACTTGGATACATTCAACAATTGAGTTCATTACCATTTTCATTCATTTAGTATCACTTTCTTTCATATCAATAAGTTCAAGCATATGAGAGTCTTGCACATGACAAGGTAGTCACAAAGAATCACATTTCATAATCCCAAGTAACATGGTGACATGAAAAATCAACTAAGGCATTCAGAGAACATGATTTGTCATCTCATCACAATAGGACAATCGATTCAAACAAAATCAAGCCAGGAATTCATACCGAATGCTCGGACCCTAACAAGGTGACTCTACAAAGATTAAAGTTATCCATACATACCTCGAGCCACAATTTCCCTCTAATATGTAATCTCAAACCACAGGACCTGCTAACGCCTTCAATCTAATTTACAGGATGACATTATTAGACTTAGAATTTAGAAATCATGAACTCATTTGGGCATTTTATCAAACACTATGTGATCCTTTAGATTAACCAAACCCTTTTTCTAGTGAGAATTTCTCTAACTTACTTCCCTTACTAGATTATGGTAAGTTAATCACATGCATGCAAGGTCTTAAATTTTATCTTCAAGAACCACCTAGGTGTGTTCCTTTTTAACTATAATCCGAGAATTTAAGAAAATGGGGTGAGAATTTACCTCTTATGGTGAAGAAGACAACGACTACTTGAGGATTTCCAGGTCGGAGTAGAAATGGAGGACCAATTTGGTGGAGGAGATGTATTTCTCTCACTAAAATCACTCTCCCTTCTCTCTATTTTAGTTAGATAGACGTTAAAATGAAAGGGGTAGGTGTTTTATAAGACTGGGGGTCGGGTATAAAATTTAGAAATTAGAAGCCCCGAAGTAGGGAATGCAGTCAGGAATGCAATATGCGGTCCGCATTCCTGTCGCATAAATGGCCTTCAGCTGAGCCAAAAAGAAAATAGGTTGCTCAGGTATGCGACCACTATGCGGTTTGAATACCTGATTTGTGATCGCATAATGGACCGCAGATCCGCACAATTTTGGAAAATTTTCTCTTTTAAATCCTAGGGTACTTTTTATTTCAAAAATGTCTGTTTTTAAGAAATTCTACAGTTATAACAACATGGGGACCTACCTGGGCATCTTATTTAGTTAAGAATTTTACGGGTCTTTACAGAATGTCGGAGGCTGAAGTCTACTAATTCTCTCCAACCTGCGCTACTCGTCATCTGGCATGACAGGAATCACAAAATCCTGAGATGGGGCAACCGACTGAGCTGGAACTGCCTTCGGGGTCTGAAGCCCCTGAATAACCTGCTCAGGTGTACGGGCAGCTGGAGTCTGAGTGCCTCCCCCGACTTGAGAAGTAGCAGCAGTAGAAGAAACAGTGATTTCCTGTGGAAGCTGGTGCACACAGTCAAAATTTGAGTTAGAGTCTCATGAAGACCTGGGATCACAATAGGCACTTCCGGAGCCTGGGTCGGTCCCGCTGGAACATCTGCGGTGGGGACCTGATCTTGAACAGTAGGTGGATCCACGAGTACTGCCCCGGCTGCCGCACGGGCTGCACCCCTACCTTTACCACGACCTCGACTGCGGCCTCGACCTCTCACTGGTCTAGCTGATGTCTGGCCACCCTGATCTGTAGCGCGTATCCTCGCCATCAGTGGGATAATGAAACAATAGAAGTTTAGTTGCCAGAATCTGTAGATTCGCACGACAAGAATACAAGAAATGTGATATTTTTCCTAAGGGTTCTGCAACCTCTCAAAGATAAGTACAAATGTCTCCGTACGATCCTCAAGACCCTACTGAACCTGCTCATGATCGATGAGTCCTATGTACTAGGCTTTGATACCAGTTTGTCACGGCCCCAAATCCTAAGCCGGCCGTGATGGCGCCTATCATGATACTAGGCTAGCCAATCTACCGTAAAATAACATAAAGACTTTCCACTAAATTCAAAACTGTTCGATATTCCATAAAATTCTTCTAGTTTAACAATTCAAAGCAACAAAATGAATAAAGTAGTTTATACAATGCCCCAAAACCTGGAGTCAACCATCATGAGCATCTATAAACAATACAACGTACTAATATTTCCTTACTACAACTAGTTCTAGGAAATTATATCAAATAACAGGATAAGAAGGGAAAGAGGGCATGCTGCGGATGCAAAACAACTACCTCAAAATCCCGAACAAAGCTCCAAGAGAATGCGAAAATAGCTAGTGCTCAGAACCAGCACCTGAATCTTCACACACGGTGCAGGGAGTAAAGTGAGTACACCAACTCAATAGTAATGAGATTAAATAATGTCTAAGGCTACGAAACAAGTAAAAACAATCATTAATGCACAATAAGTGAAGCCTTTCTTTCAGAGAACACATATACAATATCTTGTAACATTTATAATTCTCTTTTAGTAAAATATCTTTTGAAAATGTACCCTTTTTCACAAATTCCATATAAATCAAACGATTCAGTTAATAAAGTCGACTGAGGCCATAAATAGTCCTACAGATGGAAACATGTATCATAAACAGTCCCTCGGGCATATCATCACTCAGCATGCCTCACAATCACTCAGTATTAGCCACTCGAGCTAACTCACAGTCGCTCATGCCTCCCAATCTCTCATCACTCGGCACTTGGCACTCGCACTCGGCACACGCACACGCACACACCCACGCACTCAGTAGGTACCTACGCTCACTAGGGGGTGTACAGACTCCGGAGGGGATCCTACAGCCCAAGCGCTAATATCAATCCATCTCGTGGCATAATCACTCAGGCTCTCGGCCTCTCACATATCATAAACAGTGCAACATGATGTGACGTGCAGCTCGATCCCATAATATCCTCACAACATAGGCACTCGGCCTCATTCAGACAGAAATCTCTCAAAGCCACTGGGGATATTAAATAAACGGGGTACTCGACCCAAAATATCATTTTATATCACAAAAGTAGTGTAAACGAGACTGAGTTTCGAAATCAGTTAAACAAGAATGGACTGAGTGTGAATCATAAGTCAACATAGTGAGGAATAGCAGTAAACAGCTCCCAAGGGGTCCAAATAGGTCGGCACAAGGTCCCAAATATGGCGTACATCCCAAAATATAATAATAGTCTTAAAACATGAATATCATATGAAGTAGAATCAATACGCAACTTAATAGTTGCCAGGGACGGACCAAGTCACAATCCCCCAATCGTGCGTGCCACACACTCGTCATCTAGTATGTGCGCCACTCCAAATAGTGATAAAAATGTGAAGTCCGAGGTTTCATACCCTCAGCACAAGATTTACAGTCATTACTTACTTCAAACCGGCCCAATACTAATCTGTGATGCTCTTGCCTCTCGAATCAAATCCCGATTACTCTGAATCTAACCAAAACCAGATTAATATCATCAATAAATGCTAGGGAGACGAAACCCATTCGAAAATTATCAAAATTAAGCACAAATCCCGAAATTGGCCAAACCCGACCCCCAGGCCCACATCTCAGAATTTGATAAAAATCAGAAAACTAGAATCCTTATCCTCCCACGAGTCTATACATACCAAGAACATCAAAATCGTACCGCAAATGGACCCTCAAATCCCCACTCAAAGGTCTTGAAATCATAAGCCCTAATTTCCCAATTTTTTGGTCCGAATTCAACTAATTTCAGGCCTAACTACTTAGAAATCAACATAGGATCGAGTATTGAGTTCAACAATTTTACCTCCAGATGATTCCCTTCGATTCCCTCCTCAGTCCCTCTCAAAAATCTTCAAACCCGATAAAAAATGGTGAGAAATGGGCTAAAAATCGCGAAGGTGGGTTTATATACTTTCTTCCCAGATCCTTCTACGCGAACGCGGCCGACTCCATGCGTTCACGTAGGCTAACCGTTCCTGGCACCAAAAATTCCCTTCGCGAACCCGTCCTCAGCTTTGCGAACGCGAAGGGTTACCAATCTACTCCTCCACGAACGCAGACCCCCACACGCTAACGTATAGACCAAAACCTGGGGAATCCTCCAACAGCCTACTACACATCGCGAACGCGACCCACTGAGTGCGAAAGCATAGAACCTTACCCCAAACCTCCGTGTTCGCATTCTCCTCCCGCGAACGCGACCCACTGAGCGTGAACGCATAGAACCTTACCCCAAACCTCCGTGTTCGCATTCTCCTCCCGCAAACGCATAGCAAAAAAATCCCAGCTCCACTATTTTCTCTTCGCGAACGCGGGACCCCACCACGAATGCGAAGAACAAGAAATATCTACAACCACACCAGCAAATTCTTCTATCTTTTCTAGGTCCAAAATGATCCGATAACCACCCGAGGCCCTCGGGACCTCAACCAAACATGCCAACACATCCCATAACCTTATTCAAACTCAGTCGAGCCTTCGAAACACTCAGAACAATGCCAAAACACCAAATTCACCTCGCATTCAAGCCTATGAACTTAAAAATTTCTAAATTTCGCCAATGATGCTGAAACCACCAAAAACACGTCCGATTAACCTGAAAATTTGCACACATATAAAAAATGACACTACAAACCTGCTCCAACTTCCGGAATTCCACTCCAACCCCGATAGCCTATTTTCCACTGCCGGCCAAAAATCGCCAAAAAACTCCATTTCGCCATTTCAAACCTAATTCTTCTTCGGACATCAAAACCACATTTCGAACACAATCCTAAGTCCCAAACAACCTAGCGAAGCTATCCGAGACATTAAATCCACATTCCGAGGTCGTTTGCCTATAAGTCAACTCCCTGTTGACTTTTCCAACTATAAAGCCAATTTAAGAGACTAAGTGCCTCAATTATCAGCACGACCACTCTGAACCCGAACCAACCAACTCAATACAACATAAATAGGCTAAGAAACCCATGATAAAGCAGAAACAGGGAAAATGGAGCTAAAGCTTATGGAATGACTGACCGGATCGTTACAGTATAATACATGATCTATATATAAGTTAACATGACAAACATATGAGAATCATGATAGGTCCAAGTTACAGCAGCATCTAACAGTTAGAGTCATATAGAATAGATCATTACAAGAAAATAGGAACAAATCCCTTAAGGGGGAATAGCTACAAATTAAAACCAAATACACCACCGTAGTAGAGTCAAAACCAAGGCAAGTAAAAGAGTTAACATATGGGATGTGAACATACAGTCCCTCAAACCCAGATCATAGGATGGTTTATGAACATAGCATGAACTAACATAGCATGGACTAACATAGCAGATGTAAACTCAAATGCAATGGTCATTAACATAGTAGCAGAAATCTTACAGAAATCTCAAGTAGTCATGAGGGTGAAAATGTCAAGTTCACTGTAGGAATCAATAGAAAATATTTTCTTAACATAACTTAGAAATGTTTATTACATTGTTTCTTCTATAATGACATCCTTCCATGAATCATTAAGTGCACATAACAGACATGATTTCAACAACAAAAATGTCAACTAAGATCTTCAAAGCATACAGATCAGATGCAAGACATGAGCTGTAATGAGGATCATTTTAGTTTTTTGATCTAAATCAATAACATCACACACATAAGGAGCAACTAGCACAGTGTAACAGATGTGAAGTCTTAACAGAACATCAGGTGAAGCTTAAGAGTATAACTATATTGATTTGGCTAACATGGTAGTATAATTATCTTTTAATTGACAGGGATAGAACACACATAAAATCAACATAAGGTTTTAGCTCAGCCGATTATGAAAGTTTTAGCAGGATTTATCCATTAGAGTATCAAAATCATAGAAAACATTTATCTAACTAAGTTATGGGAGATGGAATTCATTAACAACATAGATTGGCTAGCAGTACTAAAACATCATAACTTATTAGGAAATAATCAGCTCAATTAGTGAAAATGGCATATGAAAGCAGAACATAACAAGTATAGTCACATACCACCAATGTATATCATAAATGAAAGATTATCAACAGAGAAAACATCATAAACACAAAATTTCAAAGCTAAGTAAAGAAAGAGAGAGGGTGAGTGTACATTGACCTTCTATAGAGAAGAAAACCAAGTAGGAATAGATTGTCAGCCGTTTAATAACCCAAAACCAACAACGAGCAACTCACAAAGGAAAAAATGGAACAATAATGAAAAGAAGAAAAGAGAAATTAGAGAGAAACTACGGGACATAAAATTAGCAGAAAACTTAAACATTTAATGCTCTTTGTATTTTTTTAGTCGTTGTTAGGCGTATTGATGTCTAGTAGGTGAGAATATTTAAGGCCCTATTTATAGTGACCTTCCACCCTTAGAGTTCTGGTTGAATTCAAATTAGTAGTGGGGAGTGACGATGGGGTGGATGACTATAGCAAGCAGGTGAAAATCAGAAAGAAAGGAGGGGAAAATAGTGAAGATCATTACTTGAGCATGAGGATATGGCCGTTGAATGCAAAGACCCATCGGACAAACCCTAATATCCATAGGTCACCATGTTCGACCTTTGGACAAAGAATAATGATGATGATCTTGCAGATAATGGTCATGCATGCCCTGGACTTGAAGGAACAGAGAAAAGATTGACGGATTTCAGGTTGCATAGTTTAGGTCTAGGTTTCGCATTCGAGATTCAAAATGTAACGATGAAATAGGAAATGCTCAGGCGGGATTCGCGGTGTTACAGGGGCAAGGGGGATGATATAAGGGTTGGATCTTTGACCTTGCACAACTTTATGCAAGGTTTTTGATTGATAGGGGTAGGTAGGAAGAGATAAAGGAGAGAGCAAAGGATAATAAGGGCGACTGGATGGTGGAAGAATGATTTAGGGTTAAGGGTGTTTGGTAGGTTTAAAGTGCACGAATGAATTTGGGTCGTTGGATCATTTGATCAACAACCCTGATATTTTAGGGTATAAGATTTAATAAAAGTTTTATTATAAGAAAAAGACGGCGGTTGGATCTTTGTAATCCAATGACGGAGATGAGTTTTCAATAGGAATTATAAAAAAGAGAGGAGCGAAATTAACTACTGACCGTTGATGATTTGAATCAACGATCCAGATTTGTTTGTGCTTTCTCTATGAGAGAAAGATAGGTGACATGGAGCCATGCCATTCGCTCAAAGGAGATGGCATGGATTGCTAACATAGGATAGAGGGGGTGGGTCTGGACCGGGTTAGAGGTGATTAGCATGTGTAATTGGGCAAAAACAAATGAAATGGAATTTAAAATATAGCCACATTGAGTTTAGTTGGTTAATTGCAATTGTAGCCTTTCGAACTTTTAACCCCCTTTTAAAATCATCTTAATTAAACTTAATTAATTCTAATAAAATTTAATAAAATATAGTCAGCAAATATATTATTAATTACTATAATTTATCGTTAATTAGTATAGTACTTCCTTTGTTGAATTATGAAACTAATTTTGGATATTTAAAGTACATAAGATAATATAATTATAAATTGAAGACTAATTCAATAAATTAATTGTGAAACTTGTTTATTAAGATATAAAAATTATTTTAATAGTTCAAAATAGTAAGAGTAATTTAATTTATAAATTTTAATACTAAATTTCTATTAATTCAATAATATTAACTAGTACTACCTATTATATTTTAGAAAAATACGTATCAGTAATTAATAATATTTTATCTCATTTATTGCTAATATTTTAATTTTAAAAGGGATGGTCAAAATTGATCGTCAACAGCTGCCCCTCCTGAAGACCAATTGTCCCGACTCGGCATGTATTGCAATGATGGTATATGGATATGGGAAAGATCATGAGTTATGAGATTAGGGGGAAAATTCTGACTTTGAATTGCCTACATACGTTGGCTTTAACGATTATCATGCCTCATATAGTTCTGGAATGATCATTTGGAGAGGGTAGTGCTTGCAGAAGTTGCCCTAATATCATATTATGATGGTACTGCAAGACTAATCAGTTGATCGAGGAATGGTTTAAGACGGTTTGCAAGGATCTTAGTAATTAGCTTGTATATAGTATTGCATAAACCAATAGGCCTGAAGTTTTTGATGTTATTGGCATTATAGATTTTTTGAATAAGGTAGAGAAGGGTTTTGTTAATTTCAGGAGGGATTACTTGGTTGTTGAAAATGTCATGGAAAAGGTCACAAACTGAATGAACTATGTGATTCCAGTATTTTTGGAAGAAAAAGGGATGGAGACCATCCGGACCAGGAGATTTAAAGGGTTTGAACGAAAAAATAGCTCTTTTAATTTTGGAGTCTAGGAGGGGAGTATCCGAACTGCCTAGGTTGATTTATTACAATTAAAATGATGATTAAGGGGGTTAGCCCATCTAGTTTGTGAGTGAGAAGTGGTAAAGGTGGAGGTAAAATAATTATGAACGTGTGACATAATCAGATTATGATCATTAATCCAATTACCAGCATCATCTTTGAAGAAATTTATTTTGTTTCTTCTTTTCCTATTGGTGGCTGAGATTTGGAAGAATTTAGTATTTGTGTCTCCTTCATTTAGACACAAGACTCTGGACCTTAGTTTCCAATAATCCTCCTAAATTTTTAGAATGTCATTGTATTCATTTTTAAGATCTAATTCTAAATTACGAAGGAAAGTACTAGTAGTATAACTATTGGAAATTTGGATACCTTGGAGCCTAGCTAGTATTTCCTCTTCCTTCCCATAATATTACCAAAGGTACTATTTTTCCAGGGTTTTAATTTTTCAACAAAGTTAAGGCTAGCTTTGAAGTAGTCACTACCATACCAATTATTTTTGATTAAAATTTGGAATTCAGGATGTTTACACCAAAAGGTCTCTAGTCTAAAAGGAATTTCTTGAATAGACCTATTTTTAGGAATCAATTCTATAAGAATAGAGTTATGGTCAGAGTGGGTTCTAGGCAGGTGGATTATTGAGATTTTAGGGAAGAGTTCAACTCACTCCTCATTGCCAAATACTTTATCTCATATTTCCATTATAAGACCCTTTTTATTATGCATGTTGTTTGTCCAAGTGTATTTACTGCCTTTAAAGCCTAGATCGAGCAAGTTACACTTGTTGAGTTTTGACCATATGTATCTAGCTCTACTATCCTTGATAGGTTTACCGCCAATTTTTTTCACTAGCTGCTCGAATATCATTAAAGTCACCTCCTACTAGCCAAGGCCCTTTATAAGAGTTGCTTATATTTTCTAGATGCTCCCACATTATATTTCTATTATAGACACAAGTACTAGCATATATAGAAGTAAAAATCTAAGGTTTACGTATAGGAAGTACCTCTATGGTTGCATGTATTTCATGATTCCTACGTACTGCATTTTGAACATTGATTACTTCATCCTTCCACATCATAACCATCCCTCCAGACTGACCCTCCGAAGGAACTTCAATCATCTTCGTGAACCCAAAGTCATTTAGCAAAGCTACATGGTTAACCATTCTTGTTTCCATTAGTGTAACCATGCAGGGCCTATGAGTATCAATCATTTCCCTAAAATTTCTCCTGAAATTTTCATTGTTCCCTCCCCTTATATTCCAAATTATAAAGTTTGTTGGATGGTTCATTGAAAGATTAATTTATGGATTTATCCTCTCCCCATTCTCCCTTACCCTCCCAAAAGGACAAGATTCCTTCTTATCGATGGTACTAGGATCATTGCTTTATTGCCCACTGTTGGGTCGTATGGTGGACGGATGTCTATCGAGCACTTGTATAGGCCTAACGGGCAGCTGAGCACATGCCTCTTCTCGTGCCTCTCCGTAAAGAGAAAGATTTTTATTCCGTCTAGATTTGAGAGTTCTAGGACTTTCCCTAAGTTTAGGTTTAGAGGGACATCGTCCTCCTCCATTTCTTCCTCTACTGGACCGGGTATTGGGTCTGCCTGATGATGTTGTGGAGATACTGGAGGGGGTACAAGAGGGTTTGGAATCTCCTGGTTCCCCTGGTTGATGTCCCAAGGAAGAAAGATGAGATTGAGATGTGTGTACATCTCCGTGGGGAAGAAGGGTAGGTCTAATGGATTATTTTGAGGGTTTATAGGGTTGAACTGGGGTGGCATGCTCCATTGCTCTCTAATTACCTGAGCCATTTAAGGGTCCAGGGATGGAGTCATCAGATGAATGATGTTGTTTAGCCAAACTTGATTTAGATAGTTATTCATGGCTAACCTCATTCCTTCCGTTATGAGTTGTGCTAGATATTGGGGGTTGTGGAGGATCACTATTGGCTCTTGACCGTTGATTGGTACTGTGAAGGATATTGCATGGCCCATGAAGTCTAGCTCCATCCAACTGGTAGGTTGGTAGTCTTGTGGTTGAGGCGGTTGGGCATAAATTATTTGAGGGTGTTCCTGAGGGTGAAGGGGTGGAATGTTTTCCATGTTGAGAGGTCTATGTTGATGTAGGATCTGAATAAGACGATTCCTCCTTCGTAGGGATGATGGAATCATTGGCATGATGGATAGAATAAGAAGTATTTAATGAACTGGAGTAGGCATGGGGATATTGTTAATGGAGGGGAGAGGCGGATTGGTGGAACAATCAATGATTGATATTTCCAAGTTTTTGTCTTTTAGTTGCTCAATTTCTCGATATATAGGACTGTTGATTGCTTCTTTTTGGTTTTTTAAGGGTTTGGCCATTTGGCTTCCTTTTTCTTTTTCCATTGCCATCTGGCCGATGAATTTGTCAAATCTTAAGGAAGGATTTTGAAGAGATCCTTCGAATAACTCAAGATTATGGAAAGAATTTTGCTTTAGGGCGGGGTTTAAGGTAGTAGAGGTATAATTTTTAGTAGGGATTGTAGTTTCCATTAAGGAACTATTTTGCATGGTATTGTTTGTATCTAAAATGTTGAAATTATTTAATGCCACGTAGAAGTCACTCATACAAGTGTCATGTTTTCCAAAGGTCAAGTCATCACTTAAATGAGTAAATTTATTATTACAAAAAAAATTAGTATTAGGCATAGTGGTTTTTGGAGAAACCGTTTGCTTATTGTCTAAGGAGTGGTTTTTGGCTAGGCTAGTGGTTTCATCTTTAGTAATGATTGGTTGAGTATTAGCTTTTGAGGGAAAATTAGGAGTGGGATGATCTTTAGATTTATATTGAAGCATTTGAGTGTCCAAATACTTACATGTATTAGCGTTGAACAATTTAACCGATATACCTGGACCATTACTGCCTTTTGCTTGGGTGTTGATAGGTACAGAAGGAATTTTTCTAACTTGATTTCTTCTCTTATTGAATGAAACAGTGATCCTTCTGTTTCAGTATGTTCCTTTGTAATTGTAGGTTGATGTTCTTGTCCTGCATGGTGAGGATCATTACCATGTTTTTTGATATAGTTGCACTGTCTTATTGTGTGATCAAATCGACCATAATTTTTACAAAAGAAATCTTCCCCTTCATAATGAATGTATTGCTTATGGTGTCCAATAAATAGGTAGGGCTAGACTGGGATTTCTAGAGGAATTTCAACACAAATCCTTGCATATCGACCTCTTAGGGTTATTGATGTGCATGTCTCTATTTTCAGTACGCGTCCTATTGCATTTCCTATTTTTTCTAGGATTTTTCCATCTTAAAATTCCGTTGGCAATTGAGGGAGCCTAATCCATACATCGGAGGTAGTTAATTTTTTATTTTTAGCCACAAAATTTGGTTTCTATTTGGAGTTGGACAGAAAATGACCATTTATGAACCATGGACCTTGATGGATAGCTTATGGATAGCTTTGTCCATGTTTTCTCTCTTTTTGAACTTGATGATAAAATAGTCTTCTCCAAGATCAATTAGAACGAAATCTTCCGTTGGATTCCATAGATTTTGAATTTTCCTCTTTAGATAATGATGTAGCATACGTTTTCCTACTAGTTTGATTATGATAGAATTTTTCCATGGTTCATAGATACGATGTCTATCTTCCGTGGAGACGAAAATTTTAATAATACCTCTTGTGATATCTTCTGGATCATGCACAAACTCCTTTTCTTCCATCGAGTTTGTTGTGTTATCATCTTGTTCTATTGTAGGGGCAAAATCCATTAGATTTGACTCCAACAATTTGTCTTTGAAGGATGGAAACTTTTCCAAATCATTTTGTGATGGGTTAAGATGATCTATGTCGGGTGGTTTTGGAGGGATAGTGTTTTGATTTTCAAGGATTATCTTAGAGAGAGAATCCAGAATGAAGTCGCTCGATGCAAGTTAAAATCATTAGGCGCCGGCCACAGACTCCTTTAAATTAGGGCATGACAGTTTAACAGGCACTTTTTCCTTTAAATTGCGAGTTAACTTGAAATTTTTGTAATATCAACGTAATATAATCTGTTATAATAGTTTATTTACCATTTATTAAAGATGAACTATTAATGTTATTAAATAAAGTTACCTGCAATTACTTGTAAAATAACATAATTATGTGAATATTTACACTATTAGTACGCAAAGCTTAAGTTAAAATAATTACTCAAATATACACACACATAAAGCTAGGCTTTAAGGAGGTGGTGTGGCATGCCTCTTTCATCAAAAAACACATCTATCTTTTTTCTTCTTTTTTTGACGTTTTCTCTTTCATCTCTCTATTTATCTTATTTAAATTTAATATATCCAGAACTTCTCCCTTCTAACGTTGATTCTCTGCATATTTTCATCCTTTTAAAATTTGTAACGGTTGTAACAATTAAAGAGGACGACATTATGTTCATTACATGAACGACAATTTTCTAAATCAGCACAACTTTATTTTTCCTTCTTTTTTTTTTTTTTTTTTTTTTTTTTAAAAAAACAAAATACTATCCGTGTTACTCTATTTTTCCTTTTCCTAAAGAATATTCCTGCAAACTTTATAGGCCCACGGTATCTACTGGGGATAAATTTGGAGGAACGCAACAGTAAGTTTTCTCACTTATAAATATCTGTTACTCGGTGAAAAGAATTTAAAAAAATTCTCTTACTCCATTTTCTTCTTCCAAATCCTTTAATTTATTTGTTCAATGATGGGGTTGCAAAATACATTTGTGTTAGTTTTTGGGCTCGACCAGTTTAATTTGTTTGTTGCCTGTTTATGTTGTTGATTAGTTGTAGTTGATGATTGTTCTTTATGATATAACTGAAAAACATTATCAGTTTCACAGTTAATCTGGAGGTAATGTTCATTCTTTTTTCTTAAATTTCTTTATTTTGTACTTGTGGGTAGGGGTGTACATAGGCCGGGTCGGTTCAGATTTTTCAATTATAAAACCAAATCAATGATATCGGGTTTTTAAATTTATAAACCAAACCAAACCAACAAAGTGATATTTTTCAATCTCAGGTTTTCGAGTTTTTCCCGGTAAAGTCTTCATAACATAAAAATGTAACTTGTGCTCCAAATATTTCTTTAAGTCCTAGTAAAATACAACTATATAATGTATTTTCCAAGAAATTAACACAATAATATAGGATAAGTCATAGCATTATACTAAAATATTCAATAACAAAGATAAAATAATAAAATGACATAAAATAAATATTGCTAATTAATAAGCCATAATAAAAATTAATATAATCTAAAAATACTATACAGGTCATGCTAAAATAAGTATAGTTGATTAATAAATAGTAATATTAATTACATAACTAAGTACTAAGAAAAAGATAAGCATTAATATTGATTCTAGTATTGAATTGAATATTTTTGTTAGCATTAATATTGATTTGAACTTTGTTTGACTTACTATATTTATGGGCTATAAGAATTATTTATCATTCAAGAATGTTAAGTCTAAACTTGAAATAATACGTTAAAAGATAAAACTATGAAAAAATTTAAGAAATATTTATAAATTACATTATAATAGATATTTATATGTATAAAATATTTTTAAAAATTATATAAATTGTACTATTGGGTTGGTTTGGTTTCGGTCTGAATTTTTTAAGTTAAAAAGAAACTAAACCAGTTATGGTCCGGTTTTATTTTCCAATACCAAATCAATCAAACCAAACCACATAAGATTTTTTTTTTAATTTAATTCGAATTATGGGTTTAGTGCGATTTAACGGTTTTCTTTGTACATCCCTACTTATGGGGTTGTAAATTTTTAGAGTCTTTATCTTTATATTTTTCCTTTTCCGCCATTGCTCTGGAGAGGTTTGAGGCTAACAAACCTGTTGTCTCTTCTTAGTTCTCTATTTTAAGCATTTTGAAAATGACATTTCTTTAGTTGAACAAACACTTTAAAGCAAGATACAGGGATTAATATTGATGTCTTTATTTTACGTATCAACTACAGGAATTTATGTATCTTTTCCTTATAAGTCCGAATATAATAATTTAAATGAATTGTTTCATGTTTGACTTGAGATGTCCTTACATATTCCTTCTGTCAAAAAAAAAAAATTATAGGATTTAAGAAGAATAAAAATAATTATATAGGAATAGAAAGGGAGAGGACTTGTGTAAGATCAAAAGTTCCAACTACTGTAATACAAATATTAATGTTTGTGTCATTAGTATTTACGATAATTAATTATGAACATCAATTAATTAAATATTACTTATACATATCTCTATAAAATGAGTGTTAACTTTCCTTCCTAAATTGAAATGATCGTCTATATATATATATAAGAAGTTTCCCTTAAATTTCCTAGAAAAGATAATTATGCGAGAAAATTGGGAGATATATGGTTAGAGGGAACCCCGTCCGCTACTCTCTCCTTTGAATGATTCAGTAAGAGTGTAAAACAGAATTTGAAAATTACGTGTTACACGTATAGAGAAACACAAGAAAAGAAATACTCTTCAATAACAACAACAACGACGACAAAAAAATACTCTTTTTGTTACTTCCTTCCTTACAGTAAGAAGTAAGAACTAAATTTACATGTCCTTATTCGTTCTTTGCTACTTATTTCATCACTGCATGCATGCATAATGCAGCCCTTCTATTTCATGCATGTTCTTTGAGTCTCTTCTTCTTTTTAATTGGCTAGGTTATCCCATGGGATACATCATTTTTATATAAAATCTTCTAATACCTATAACCAAATATGGGACAAATACAAACCTAAATTCTATCCCGGGATATAGTATCCTTAGGGTTTCTATTAATGTAATGGATATGTGTAATTTTTGGGGGTTTTGTTAATGGAAAGGAGTTTCTAAAACAAAAGTTGTTATTATGTTTCCGATAATTAATTTGTAATCCATTTTCAGTCCCGGGGTCACCATGTCCGATCCAGTGGAGGAAATTGTTCCTGATTCTTCAGCGCAAGAGGTGCCAGGGACCGTTGATCACCGTGATTACTCTTCTTCATCATCCACCGACGGCGATGATTTTCGACGGCCCACCAACGGGAAGCCTCGCCTCTTTGGCCGCCAGAAACCTGTCCATGCCGCCCTAGGCGGTGGCAAACGTATGTCTTATTCAGTAATTGTTATAAAACAGTAAACGGAAAATTTAAAGTTAAAGATTTCTTAAATATAAAAAGGTGTCATTTTTTTCTAAAACAAACTAAAAAGGAAAGAGTAACATATAAAATGGAACGGATGGAGTACTTATTTTTGCATTATCTATCATTCTTGATTTGCTTTTGTGTAAAATGGAAACTTATGATTATTTCTGGTAACAAAAACTCTTGTATCAGCCGCTGATATTTTGCTGTGGAGGAACAAGCAGATTTCAGCAGGGATGCTTGCTGCTGCCACTGTCATATGGCTGCTCTTCGAATGGATTGGTTATCATTTGCTCCCTTTTATTTGCCATTCTCTCATACTTACCTTGGCCATCTTGTTCTTTTGGTCAAATATCTCCCACTTTGTCAATAAGTGAGTTCCCTTGCCTCAAAAGCTTCATTTTATTTTTCACATGCCTTATAAATTCTGTTCTCTGGATTTTTGTCATGCACCTGACATGTTATTGGATGATGTTTTTTGTACTTCAATGACTTGAGACTTGCAGTTATAAGAGTTAGTTTGTAGTCGCTATGCTTCTTACGCTCTCCTATCTGTCCTGAGTGTATACATTAGGTGATAAGATCATATTGTACTCCCTGGCAGGACTCCTATGGAATTTCCAGAGATTGTATTGCCAGAGAAATTGTGGACTGAGGTTGCTCTCCTGTTGAGGGACAGATTCAACTGGGCATTTGGTGTCTTCTGGGAAGTGGCTTCTGGAAAGGATTTGAAGAAGTTCCTATATGTACAAATCTCTCACTACCCTCAGCATTGTGTTGTCTATAATTTCATTTCATGTATGTTTCTCAAGCGCAACATCCTATGTCAAACTGCAGAGTATTTTAGGCTTGTGGATTGTGTCTATCGTTGGCAGCTGGTTCGATTTTCTGACCCTTGTTTACATCTGTAAGTTCTCTAACCTTTTCTTCTTTCTATCAGTGCAGAAGACGAATTTATGAAATATGAAATTTGCTCCCTAGATTATGGAAATGCAGTAGACTACTCAGTTTTTGGACCAGTTTTTCTTACCCCTGCTCATAGTATTCTGCTTGTTGGAAAAATTTCGCCCTGACTGATGTATCTCATTCTTCATCAATATACCAAATGCATTGCTGGATTTCATAGTAACAGAATAACAGATTTTACTATCCAAACGGGGAAGAACTTAGGAATGATAGTGGAACTCAAAATATTTCCTTGTCAACAGTGCTTCTAATTATTTGTTTTCTGGACAGTATTTGTCATGCTGTTGACAGTACCCTGGTTCTATGAGAAACATGAAGATCAAGTGGATATCTATGCACAGAAAGCCAAAAAAGAACTCAAGAGACAGTACAGTCATTTGGATGAGAAGGTTCTTCAGAAACTACCAAAAGTTCCTTTTGTTAAAGACAGTAAGCAGCAGTGATGACATTCTATTTCCAGGCAGATAAAGCATCACAGTAGGAGTGTCCTTTTTTCATTTTTTAACCAGAACTATTCTAAGAGTTACTATGCTTCTCCATTATAACTATGAGCTACTGCTATGTTTTCCCCCGTCAATCCCGATCTATTCTTTTCATTCTTTGGTTGTTGGTTAGGTATTCTTAGGAGTGACTCCCTGCTTTCACCAAGTATCTCTCATTATTAAATTTTAAATACATGCAATAATGAGAATTGGTTTTCCATTTAATCAAATATTCTGCTTCAGGAGAGGGAGTTAAAACTGTCTAGCAAATATTAACATTTGCATCCAATCCCAACCTGATGTACAAAATTTCTAGGGGGTGATGGGAAATATAAAACAACAAGAGCAGATTAATAAACCTCCAGTGTTTTGGTGTCCTTCTCCTAAATGGATGAAAAATTGATCATGACATCTAATACATTTGGACAGGAAACCTTTAAAATACTCTACCGAAGAACATAGAAAGACTTTTGGCTTCAGATCAGACTTATCAGGAAAATCAAGCAAAAAAAAGATATGTTTGGTTCCATGATTTGAAATGCTCAGGTAAAACCTCACACCAAACTAGGTTGCTGATGAACTACTACAGCATTACCTTTTCGCACAGGGCAAATGCAGCATTTTCGAAGATTAAGAGCATAAGACATTTGGCTTCACATCAGCCCGTACATATAGAGGTATGCTTAAACCTAGCACTGAACTATCGCAACATTAGTTTTTTTGTGCTAAGCCAAAGCACTATTTTCCACTATTGAAAGCATAACAAGTAGTCCCTTTTTTCTCCAATTAGTTTCGTAACCTCATAATCAGGTTTAGATCATCAACAACCAGGAACTGGTCATATAGTATTTAGCCAATAAGCTAGACACACCTTTACCTACAGCCTACATTTGTGCTTCACACTTCATCTTTTCACATACGTTTGAAATTAAATGCCAAATGCCTGACTAACAAACAGTGCAGCAGAGGCAGAGAATGACCTGCTTCGTTAAACACAGAGGATATCCCAAAATTGAGTAGAAGGATTGCTATTCACACCTTTGATGTCTGAGATCCAGGGGGTAAGAAAGGCGTCCACCACTCAGATTCGTACTTCGGGTATGGAGCTACCCACTTCTCTGGCTTTTCAAACTTTAGACTAACCGGAGTACATGCCAAAGCTTCTTCTAGACTGTCAGCTTCATAGCTCTCCTGTAAAACTCTGTCGAGTCTCAACTTCATGAACCTACAACACCCACGAAACACGTGAAGATACATACTAGGATAACAAAAGGCGGATTCGGAATTTAAAATTCGATGAGTTCAATCTTTAAGTTTCTTCGCACCTACGTTGCTTCGACTCTCCGAAAATATCACCAGGTGCGTGTCAGATCCTATAAAAATAGTGTATTTTTTAAGGATCCGATACGGATGCGGTAGCATTTTGGAGAGTTCGCATAACATAGTCTATCACTAAACTTATTTCATTTTTGAAATTATGGATTTTGAATTTAAAAGTTAAGTGGTTTTTCTCACACATATACATGTTCCGTATCAAAAATACTGGGTTCAACTGGAACCATAGAGAATGGGCTGTATCCCACTCTGATTAACTTGCTTATCAATGTGCGAGCATACACGCACATCTATATGTTCCGTGTCAAAAATACTGGGTTCAGTTAAAACCATAAAGAATAGCCTGCATCCATCTTTGATTAACTTGCGTATCAGCACATATACCTTCTTGCATTTTCTTATGATGCATAGACTGGGAAAAGAGGGTAACTAGAGTTTAGGATATTGAAAATGAGTGCCCTTACGTGATCCACGGGCCATTTGTTGAGACAAGAGCTACTGCAGGTCTCTTCAGTCTCTTGGTAATATTAGGGAATTTATCCAAGAATTTTGGCTCAATCACAAGCCAGAAATCCTGCTCCATGTTGCGCTCTCCAAAGAGACGAAGACGTTCAAACAATTGCTCCTGGAAATGCTCCTCTTCATCCAGCATGAATTTCGCATTTGCAACAAGAAAATAGTACTTCTTCCTTTCTGTCTCTTGCTGTATATATAACAAAATATCAAACAGTAATTGAAACAAAAACTGATAGCTCTGGATACTCGCCGATCAGCATATCAACGAAATGTGAAAGTGAAAATCTAAACATGAAAAAGGATGGCATTTTGCTAGATCACTTACCTAAAAAGGAGTTACTTGAAGTTTTTGCCTTCATTTCACATAAACATGAACCATGCCTCAAGATAAGCATAGAACGCTCTTGTGATTTTTACCAGAAAAGAAATAAATGCACTTATCTTGTCCCATTTATGAGATGGTTATTATAATAGCCCGTTTGCCCAAACTCGAAAAATCAGCTTATTTTGAGAAGCGTTTTTTTTTTCAAAAGCGTTTTTTTCAAAAGTACTTTGGTGAAAAGCAGTTTGTTTTTGGCTAATTAATTTGTAAAACACTTCTAAGCAGCAATTTGTGTTTGGCCAAGCTTTTAAAAAGTGCTTCTAAATGTATTTTTCTCAAAAGTGCTTTTCAAAAAAGTGCTTCCGGGAAGAAGCTACTTTTTTTTGCTTCTTCAAAACTGCTTCTGCTTCTACTTCTATTCAAAAGCACTTTTTGTTCTTCCAAAAGATTGGCCAAACACTTAAATGTTGAAAAAAACAAAAGAGTGCTTCTCAACTTGGAGAAACTTGACCAAACAGGCTATAAGTTTGTAACTTGAGATTATTCTGTGTACATGGAAACCCATACCATGGCACATGGGGCATTAGTTTCCACATCATGGGATCAAATCGCCTCAGTTTTGACTTTTGATTAAAGAAAGAGAGCATGGACATTTTCAATTGGTGGCTTACTGCTACTAGTTAAGTTACATTGATAGTGATGTTACTCTATATAAATCTACTCATTTCTGTTGAAAAATATGAATGAAGAACACACAAGATTTAGGCTTGAAACACGTAAAAGGACTATACACACTCTCCTAAAAAGCAATATCTGATCTCTCTCTTTTGCGAGGTTGTAATGGGATTGAATGTGAATAGCTTTAATGGATATGACACGAATTTCTACACTGCGCAAGTAGTATAGAAATTCTGGTTAGAAAAGCAAGAAATAGCAACTCGAAATTTTCAGTATAGAAAAGTGAACAAGAAAGAGAGCTTGATTTCGGGGGTCAAAGAGTTTTAGAAAATGTTTCTGGTGGAAAAAAAATGTGAATAAAAGATCTCACTGAATTGAAATTGGGTCCATGAATCTAAGAAAGTGTGAGATTTCTTGATCTCTCTCGGAATAGAAGAATGTATGTGGCAGAAGTTCAGTTAAATGTAGTAGCAAAAGATACGAACAAAAAATGGTTATCAAGACAAATGAGTGGTTAAAGGTGCACTAAATCATGAAACATAAATTAAACAATTTCTAACACATTCTAATATTATATAGTTTAAGCTTTTAAACAAGGTCATTACGCAGGGGCGGATGTAAAGTATGGCTACCGGGTTCAACCGAGCCCGCTACTTTCATCGTGGAGCATAACTTTATGCGTAAAAATTCATAAAAATTGCAACAAATGGTAGGTCTGAACGTACAACGGGTTCAATGCTAAAAACTTTAAAATTGAACCCACATAATTTAAATCCTGGATCCGCCTCTGCCAGTCGTTACGTAATACTAGTAGCGAACAGGCGAACCAATTTCTCGGCTTCCCTAAAGTTAAAAAGCAAAATCTGCAAACCTTTTCGGCAGGTTGAGAGGAATCAACAGCAGCAACGGCAGTCTTGAATGGTGTACTTAATTTCCAGCTACTGTTGCTGCTTCCATTAAAAGGCTTGAGAATAGTATTTGGTAATGCCAAGAATGGCAGTGATTGAGTACATTGTAGAATCAGGGAAGGTTTATGGCAACTGTGAGCTGATACATTCACTATACAACTAGTGCCTAATGAACCCAGATTCAGAGCTGTTGAAGCTAACATTATGTTGTGTTACCAATAAATGATAACTTGTGTCTGATTTTTTATATATCTTGGGCTATGATGAGTAGATAGGAAAATACAAGAAAGTGTGATCCTACCTTATCTACTGCTTTCTCTGACTTCTTATCCCTGCTGATTTCCCAACTTAACCCTTCCAATCCTATATATGTGAAACAAAACATCTTTAATTGACCCATTGTCTTACAATTGCCATAATGTGTTGCTTACTAAAACTACCTTATGTAACTTGTTCACCGTCAAAAAAAGTAAAAAATTAGCATGCATATATACCTTTACGTATCACTTAATAATATTTATTTGTAACTCTTATAATTAAGTTATTTAATTTAGTGTAAATATCGAAGTTATTAGGTTATATGTATCTTCATATCCTTTTTAAGGCAATTTAATCTTTCCAAATTTCCTTTTTTCTGCTAGTAAAAGCTTTCTGCCTTTAATCCGGGGAACCATTTTCTCCCTTTATTCAATTTATCGTTTTTAATCGAAAAATCCTATATGCATCTAATTCACTCCCTTTGTTCAATTTGTCGTTGCAGTATTTTTGGGTATCATACTCTTAGCAATCTTTGTTCAGCCCAAAGATATAATGTGCTGCCTTTCAACCTCAAGTATACGTGAATCAAAAAAGAAAGGAAACACACCACCACACAAATATTACTGGTAATTAATTCCCTTTGGAATTAGAGATAATCTGTACTGGTCAGCAACAAAAGGCTTTAAATAAATCAAACGTGATTTTTGTAAAGGGCAATTTCAACTGAAATGCAGAAAGAATTGAGATGGAATCATCTTTAGAACTCAAAAAAGTCTCTTCATTGAATCAGACTTCTGAACAAAAATAAATAAGAACATCTTTAAAATGACTATTCAGTTGTTACACAAGCTCAATATAAGCCATTGGTGCATTGTCTCCTCGCCTGGGAAGAGTTCTTATTATCCTGGTGTATCCTCCATTCCTCTCTCCATATCTCTCCGGGACCTCCGCGAATAATGCATGCACTATCTGCTTCTCATAGATGAATCCAAGGGCTTGCCTTCTCTTATGGAGAGTGCCATCTTTTGCCAATGTGATCATTTTATCGACATACTTTCTCACTGCCCTGGCCCTTGCTTTAGTGGTCTTTATACGTCCGTGCTTGAGGAGCTGAGTCGTGAGGCCTCGTAAGAGTGCCCGACGCTGATCTGGGGGTCTATTCAGTTTGGGCACCTTCCTGCCATGTCTCATGGCGGAAAACCGGCCACCATTATCAATCACAATAAATGAGTGCTCAAAACTTGTTGAATCTGTAATTTATAATTTTAGGTTAGAAACTTTATGGTTTAGAAATAATAAAGCAATATAGCTTAAAATGCAGAAGTTGCACTGCGGAATTACTTAACAAGCAACATTCCATGTTCATCTGCAAACCAGATTTTTCTCTACGCTTTCACATTCTCCGAATTCCACAAATGACTCATGAAACCTTTTTCACTCTCAGACATCATATGTTTGTTGCGAGAATATCCGCCTTATATCATGTTATAAGTTCTATGCCCAAACTAAAATATATAAATATTCACACTATCCAATCTTTGCAGATGAAAAATAGTATTGGTTTGAGCTAATCTGGCCTATACATCAGGACTCAATCAAATTAGATAAAAGATCTCAAAGACTCTCTCTTCTCTGAACATACCAATTTCTACAAGATCCAATAATTGCTAATGACTAACTACGGGCTTGGACTTAATTCGCAGCCAGATATCAAACTCGCAGTGTCAGTTTCACTCAGGACTTGCAAATGAATGCTGGGCCGGGCAACCTTTAATGGCGTGAGCCACATGCAGGGTGACAGTGATTGGCATAGAGCCCTGGGGAAAGAGAACCTCACAGTACAAGACAACTAGAAAAGGAAGTTCTCTTCCCTTTCTGTTAACTTTCAGACTGAAGCTTGAAAATAAAACTCAATTAAGAAGAATTTTGGTTATGTGACTTTCTCTTACAGGGTGACTAGACTCAGCTTGACCTACGTGACTAACTCCGGGAGCTAGAATGATTACAGTAACTGGAGCTAGACTTTTAGTTTGATCAAATATCCTAAAGCAGGAGCATCGACAAATTAACATAAGCAACCCTAAAAGAAAAGACACTAATCAAGAGTTCAATGTAGTTGCACTAAATGCTGTACAGAGGTAAAAATTGTTCAGGGGCTCTTGGGGCGTTATTGGAAATGATTTGAACAAAACAGGTAAGACTAAATTCACCTAACACCAACTGAGGAAACCATATACATAGTAATAATTCGACTGGAAAGGTACATGAGGAAATAGTAAAGCTAGTAGATGAGAGAACTGGCGCCAAAAGAAACACAACGGTCTGTTCCAATTTCATGTAACCTGTTTTTCCATGTCCCGTCCTAATCCCAAATCCATAAAGTAGTTGAGCTTATGGGATACAGACTACCCCATAAACATAAACGGATCCAGGATATCAAGTTGGTGAATGCCTGAATGGAAAGTACAAGTATACCTACGTACATACATGTATATATAGTTTTAGCCAAAACCACCCACTGCCTAAATTGTGCATCTGTCCTTGCCCATAGATGTCATATATGGCAGAATCAAGAGCTGACCAACAGTATTCTAGTCTAGGCAATCCAACCTTCTCCAATTAAAATTCCTAAAACAATCCCTCTTACTCGAAGTATCTTAATTATCACACTGTAAAAACATGTACTCAAACACTCACCCAACAACATATTATGAACTCAAGCGGTAGAAATGCAACATTAGCTCCATCACAGATAATACCAGTAAGTAATAACAAGTTTTATCAATATGACATGCCTAATGCATTAAACGGGTGCCTTCAATATCCATGGAAACGCCATATCAACATCCAAATGCAAACTTTTGTGCATTCGTGTACCATACGTAACAAGATAATCAATTAATCGGTGCATAATTCTAAAAGTACCTTGAGAACTAAGAGAAAGGAGCGGATGAAATGGAGCGAGACCAACGAAGGATTGAAGAAGTCTGGAAGTGGATTTGGGCTTGGACCCAACGGAGAAGCGGAGCGAAGGCTTCGAAAATGTTTGTACGGAAGGGAGAGCGGACTTGAGAGAGGACATGCTCCAAGTTGTGGAAGCAGAGGTGCTCGCGCACGCCATATCCTTAGCTGCTGCTGCTGCTTCTTCTTCTTTCTTTAGAGTTTAGAATCTACTCTCTGCTTGTGTCCTCATGTTCGGATAGCATAGCAAAATGATTACTTGAATGGATAATTAAATTTTGGCCCTCAAATCTTCTATCATATCTTTCTAGCACCCTTGGGGTTTTCCTTCATTTTGGTTTAATAGCAAACTAACACTTTAACTTGAACATGTTGGCAAAATCGGTCCTCTAAATTGGACTTTCCCCAATTATAGCGACTCTGCTTATTAAAACTTAGGAAAAGGCCTAAAAATACCACTCAACTTTCAGAAATGGTCTATCCATGCCATCCGTTTAAAAAATATTCATTTCATGCCACTGCCGTTATACCTTTGGCTCACCTATGCAACTCAACGTTAATTTTTTAAAAAAAATTTAAAAAAAAATTGTGTCGTTAGTTCAATAATGGCATAGATGAGCCAAAGGTGTAACGGCAGTGGCATGAAATGAATATTTTTTTAATGGATGGCATAGATAGACCATTTCTGAAAGTTGAGTGACATTTTTAGGCATTTTCCCTAAAACTTTTACATATTAAACATCTTTCATCGTTCGTTATGCTTATGTAGCATTTAATTGGCTATAAATGAGATTATTCGCTATAATGTGGGTGTGGCCTCTGTTGAGGACAAGATGTGGGAAGCGCAGCTTAGCTGGTATGGCCATGTGAGGAGGAGGAGCACAGACGCCCCGGTGAGAAGGTGTGAGAAGTTGACCTTGGAGGGTCTACGGAGAGGCAGAGGTAGGCCAAAGAAGAGGTGCAGAGAGGTGATTAGGCAAGTTATGATACAGTTTCAGCTGACCGAGGACATGACCCATGATAGGAAGGTATGGAGGTCGAGGATTAGGGTAGTAGAGTATGTAGTGTAGAGTGTTCATAATAGTAGTATTGACACACAATTTCGCTTTCTGTTGGTACTAAGTTTTTATGACTAACCGTTGCTTTCTTTAATTGTTGATCACTTTACTGTCTTTTTGTTTTATACTATCCTAAGTCGAGGGTCTATTGAAAACAGACTCTCTATCCTCACAAGGTAGAGGTAAGGTCTGTGTACACACTATTCTCTCTATACTTCATAATATGAGATAACATTGGGTATGTTGTTGGTGTTGTTGTAATTGTCTAAGTTAGCTTAGTGACATCAGAATGACACAAGTAAATAGAGTGAAATAAGGAAATAAGTTCGCTTCCTTTTTTTTTTCTATTTTTTTTTTGACAACTTTCTATTTTTTCATCCCGTCTTTCTTCTCTTCCACTCTCTCTATGAATCTCTTACATCATAATGTTGTCTATGCCAATCATAATATCTACAAACTTTGCTTTCTATATAATCCCCTTTCTTATTTCTCATCTCTCTATATTCATCATCTCACGAGACTTTAATTTCCTCAATTAACAACAAGTGAATTAAAACTTGTACGTCTTCTTCTTCTTCTTCTTCTTCCCTATGTCCTCTTTATAAATCTCTTTCATGGAATGATAAAGAGATCCATTTATCTGACTTTACAAGTCACCACCAAATTCAGTGCACTTAGCATGTTTTTTATTCAAATCTGACTATCTTCGTCACACCAACTCCGTCTTTCGTCCTTAAACGGGGCATTTGCATCTATATCCGCTTTTTGTGTCACGTTTTAACTTGTGCTCGTTTTGCAAAAAAAATTGCAAGTGTATCCGCTTTTTCGCATAACTTCAGCATACGGGGCTGAAGTAGCAAAGGCAATCACGCAAAACTTCAGCATTCTAGTAGACGGGCCTGAAGTAGCAAGTGTTCTGAACCAAGTGTGCTGAAGTTTTTGTTTGTAATTGATGAACTTAAGCATAGTAGCTGAAGTTTTGTTCTCTATTTGCTGAAGTTTTTGTGTAACTTGTGCACGTCTTAATTCAAAGCTTTTGTTTGTAATTGCTGAAGTTTTTTGTTTTTGTAACTGGCGAACTTCAGCTCTAAAGCTCAAGTTTTTGTTTTTGTAACTGGCGAACTTTAGCTCTAGAGCTGAAGTTTTTATTTTTGTAACTGGCGAACTTCAGCTCTGATAAACATATTTATGGCAATCATCCCATGAACTGAAGTTCCATAGCAGCACCAACAGCAGCAGAAGAAAGAAGAAGAAAACGAAGGAGGGGAAGGAGGAAGAGAAAAGGGGCTGAAGTTATTTAAAAGTGGGTACAAGTTAAAAGTTTAAAAAAAAATGGGTATAGGTTAAATGATGGCGACCAAATAGGGTGCCCCGTGCAATTTTTACTCCTTAAACTCGTGAATGATTATAACACAACTCTATGTAGAAGCCCAATATATATTAGGGAAACTACCAGCTATGTCCATTTATGAGTAACTCATTATAAAAATTGGCCAATTCATAAAATATTACTAATATTAGTCAAATTTACTAATATTAGCCAATTAGCTATTTGTAGCAAAAAAGGTCAAATTTTTGCTTTCTTTTGAGTGAGTGTTACTAGAATAGATTGGGTACATCTTAAGGAGCTTGAATCTAAATTTTGGGATGATTTGGTGAAGTTTTGAAGTGGTTTGAATTGAATATTTGAAGTAAAAACTGAACATAAAAAAAATGATATGTGTATCACACTATGTATCATTTGTGTATCATATATGTATCATATTTATATCAATTGTGTATCATATGTATACTTGTGTGTGAGATACATGTGTGATACATGTTTGATACATGTGTCGCAGAAGAATTTTTTGAACTCGATTTAATTATGAATTTTGATACAAAACCAGTCCAAATCACCTCCAATCTTCCTCAAATTTTGTATATTGACTTATCTATATGTTTTCAATGAATTTTAATTATACCCATTGAAAAGTTAATTTTTTGCTTAGATTTTTGGAATATTGTATATATTATTTTGTATTTCATCACCTTATTTGTTACCTTATCTATGAAATTTCCTTTCGGTCTTGCATCTAATGTTGGTAATCACGCTTAAAAATATGGAAGGAGATTTTTACATGTGATTCTTTGAGAGAAAGAACCTTATTTATTTGATTTTTTAATTTTTATATGTGCTTGGCTAGTTTTGGTAAGTCTATAACTAATGGTTAGAGATTGGTACGTTGAGACTTATTTGGGACATTTGTGTAAGTTTCCCTATATATTATTGCCTATAAAGCCCATTCTCTAGAAAAAATTCATACACTTATCTCTCTTAACCTCGGGGCTTTTACATCCATACCCACTTTTTGTGTCACGTTTTACTTATACCCGTTTTGTAAAAAAATTTGCATTCGTACCCGCTTTTGCGCATAACGGGCCTTCTAGAGCTGAAGTTTTATCTTTGTAAACTGGGGAACTTCAGCCCCGTATGCTGAAGTTGTTGTCTTTATAACTTGGGAACTTCAGCTCTGTAACTGGGAAACTTCAGCTCTAGAGCTGAAGTTTTGTCTTTGTAACTGGGGAACTTCAGCCCCGTATGCTGAAGTTTTGTCTTTATAACTGGCGAACTTCAGCTTAACTGGTGAACTTCAGCTCAGCGAGGGAAAGGGGAGCTGAAGTTATTTAAAAAGTAGGTACAAATTAAAAGTTTTAAAAAAAGTGGGTATAGATTAAATGAGGGCGACCAAATAGAGTGTCCCGCGCAATTTTTACCTTAACCTCATACCCTAAAGCCTTTCTCATTTTTTTCTCTATTAGCTCCCTCTAGTTTGGCTATCATATATCTAGATACCCTAGCTAACATTTTCGGTGTTATATCATACTCCTATCTTTGGTTACTTACTTCTTGTATTGGTGCATGCCACTATGTGGTATCCCTTACCTCATTTTTTCTTGTTTCTCTTGTATCGGGTCTCCTACACTATTATACTCCTCAATTTTCGCTAAATTTTTAATTTACTTTGGTGTCTTACATTGTATGAATACATGTTTTACATGTTGGAATGGAGTTGAATACTTAAATCTTACACTTAAAAGATGACATATATGTTTAGTGATAGAAAGAAATAGTTTGAGTTGATTTGAAAATATTAAGGGGAAGATGTCAAAGTGAAATACAACGTAACTTAAAAATAACATAACTTTTAGCAAAGAAGAAATTTGTCTATGGTTAATTGAAGAAAATTGTAATCCTTGAATTTTAATTTTTAACACTTTAAACAGTGTGCCATTTGAACTTTCCTACATAAAGTTACGATAATTTTATCAAAGGAGCACACTGCATGAGAAGATTTGGGTTGAACACACAAATCTGTGCTAAACGCTAGGTAAGTTAATAACCAATCTTTTAGAAGTGATTTTCCTCAAATGATGCAGCAACAACAGCAACAAGTACTCTTTAGTTTCAAATACTGTCACGATCCAATTTCTTCCACCGTAAATTGTCGTGACGGTACCTAGTCGCTACGACTAGATAAGCCTATTAACACTGAAATAATCGAAAGTAAAGAATAATAAAAATTTACTAAGTTTCAAAATTACTATATAAAGGCAAAAATACCGTTCGGCATATACAAGTAAAACTAATTTACCAATTATACGCATCACTTCCCAAAATACGGAACCATGAGCCACAAGCTCTACGAAAAACTATCAACAGTCTGCTATACAAGAGTCTAAGAAGTACAAGAGGGAAGAACAAATAAAGATAGAGGGGGACTCTGACGATCTACGGACGCGTGCAGATATACCTTGAAGTCTCTGGTGGCTGCTGTTGCTGACTAATACTGAGACGGACATGAGGTACCTGGATCTGCACACGAAAACATGTGCAGGAAGGGTGTGAGTACACCACAATGGTACCCAGTAAGTGCCAAGCTTAACCTCGATCGAGTAGTGACGAGGTCAGGTCAGGGCCCTACCGGTATAAATATAATGAACGAAAGCAGTAAGAGATATATATACTACAGTAAAATAATTACGTAATCTACAGTAAAATGGAAGTCGAAGAAAACCCTCAGCTCAGAACAAAGGAATAAGAACAAGGGAATCTCCCGGGATACCGTCCCGTAGTGCTAAAGTAAATATGCAGTACATGGGGATCTCCCAGAATACGTTTGTAGTCCCAAAATAAATATATCATGCTGGGGGATCTCCTGGAATACGTCCGTAGTCCCAAAGTAAATATGCAATACAGGGAGATCTCCCGAAATACGTCCGTAGTCCCAAAATTAATATGCAGTGTTGGGGAATCTCCCGGAATACGTCCATAGTCCCAAAGTAAATATGCAGCTCAACCAATGACACAACAGTTATAGCACTGAAATTTACAGTTTAAGCTTAGTGCAAATAAGGTAAAACAGGAGTTTCACTAAACATGCGGCACAAAATTTCAAGTAGACAGTCAAAACACGTAGGCATGCTTTTCTAACCCAACAAGGGAATTACACATACTAGTGTAGTTCAAACAAGAAAAAACAGTTTATGATTTAGTGAAAAATGGAGTTTTACAATAATAGCCCGTGTACGTACTCGTCACCTCACGTACACAACGCTCATATATCAAGCAGTACCAAAATCTTAAGGGGAAGTTCCCCCACACAAGGTTAGGCAAGACACTTACCTCGAACCATGCTCAAATCAATCTGAAACCACGCTCTTGCCACGAGTATCCAACTTCGAATGGCCTAAATCTAAGAAAATCAATTACATAATGTAAATATAGCTACGAGTAACTATTTTAGCTAATGAATTCGAAGCTAAGACAAGAAAATAGGAAAACGGACAAAAAACCTCCCCAGGCCCACGACTCGGAATCGGGTAAAAGTTACTAATTTAGAACACCCATTCACTCACGAGATCACTCGTACAAAAATCATCTAAATTCGATGCCAAAATCTCGATCAAAATCCCAAAATACAACCTAAGAACTTTTCTCAAAGTTTTCTCAATTTTCACCCAAATCTAAAATTAAATGATAAAATTAAGCATAGATTAGTGGGAATTAATCATAAAAGAGTTAGGATGTTACCCAAAAACTTCCTCCGAAAATCTCTCCAAATTTTGTCTTCTACCGAGCTCTCAATCAAATTTGGAGTTATGAACCAAAAACCCTCGATTTTGAACTTTAAATCTGCCCAGTTATTTTCTTAATCGTGATAGCGGAAACACCCTCCCAATCGCGAAGAACAACTTTGCTGCCTCCTAATTTTACTCTACGCGAATGCGTAACTCTCGACGCGAACGCGATGCAATAGCTCCTCAGACTTATGCGATCACGATTGACCTCACGCGACCGCGAAGAGCAACACTCAACTCCACTGCTGCCTCACTTCTTCTTCGCGAACGCGGCCTAGTCCACGCGTTCGCGATGCATAACCTGACGAACCTACGCGATCGCGTCCCAGCCTTGGCGAACGCGAAGAGATAACTCAACTGGTCTCCCAAATGCACTACGCGATCGCGAGCCTTCTCACCATAGGGTAGCCCTACTGAGCCAAAATGAAAGGCCTTCATCATAGGCTAGCATAGCAGACACGCGATCAAGATGAAGGAAATCCATTGTAGAACACCAACAAAAACTTCCAATTCCCTAAGTCCAAAAGTGACCCGTTGCGCATATGAAACACATCTGAGGTCCCTGGGACCCCAATCAAACATACCAACCAATCCTAAAATACCATATGAACTTAGTCGAGCCCTCAAATCACCTCAAACAACACTAAAATCCTGAATCACCCTCCAATCCAAACCTTAAGAACATGAAACTTCAATCTACAACCGACACCGAAACCAACCAAACTACGTCTGATTGACTCCAAAGTTTGTACACATGTCATATTCCACACTACCAACCTATTCCAACTTCAGGAATCAGATTCCGAGCCCGATATCAAAAATTCTACTATTCGGTCCAAAAATCCAAAATTTTGACTTTCGTCATTTCAAGCCTAAATAAGCTATGGACCCCCAAAACACATTCCGGATACGCCTCTAAGCCTAAAATCTCCCAACAGAGTTAACAGAATCGAAGTAATTGAATTCCGAAACCGTCTTCACACAGTTCCGACTGTAGTCCAAATTCTAAAACTTAAGCTCTCATTTAGAGACTAAGTGTCCCAATTTACACTCCGAAACTGAAAAAAAATCATCCCGACAAGTCACAATAGCAGAAACAGATATGAGGAAAGCAATTAATAGGGATTTGAGGCTCTAACTCTCAAAACGACCGGCCGAGTCGTTACATATACAGGTAACTAAGAAATTATTTTCACTTTCAATGAGCTATAACAAGAACAATTTGCGAGTTTGAAGTCGTCCGTATCTTATCGTTATTTTGGCAATATCTGTAAATTACTACTACACTTGTAATATGAGTTGTAAAATACTACTGCACATTTGAAGATGGAAATATTTACGAATAGTTGAGCTTACCGATATCTTTGATATATCAGTAAATGAGTACTACATTTGTCATAATATAAGTAATACATTATTATATATATTTTACTTTAACAGTAATTTAAGAATAGGATTTTGCTACCTAACATATAGGTAATTAAGACATTAATTCACTTTCAATGAGCTATATCAACAGCAATTTGCGAGTTTGAAGTCGTCCGTATCTTACCGATATTTTTACAATATCAGTAAATTACTACTATAATTTTAATAAGAGTAGTGAATTACTACTGCACATTTAAAGACCGAAATATTTTACCTTACCGATATTTTTGATATCTCAGTAAATGAGTACTACATTTGTCATAATATAAGTAATACTTTACTACACTTTTCATTTTAACTGTAATTTAAGAATAGGTTTTAATACATAACACTACAGATAATTAAGACATTAGTTCACTTTCAATGAGTTATAACATAAACAATTTGCGACTTTGAAGTCGTCCGTATCTTACCGATATTTTGATAACAACAATGAGCGCGCTCTCTCTCTCTCTATATATATATATATATAAATAACAATAATGTTTATAATAATAACAATAAATAGTAATAATATTAAAGATTATCTACCAAACATAAAGCTTGCTCCTAAGTATCAAGTATCACTTATATGGATCTTTTTCTTTCATTGTGTCCTATCTTTAGCTAAGTCTGTATTGATTCAAAGGATTTGTAGGTCTTACTAGACCTACAAAAGGTGAAAAAACCACGACCTACTACGCAGTATAATTTTTCCCAACACTGCACCAAATCACTGAGCCAAAAATAACATTTATAAAGCTTTTTGTAAACCTAAGGATTACCTCTAACCCTTTGTGGCAACAAGCCTCTAGTTATTGCGACATGTTCAAGTTAACTCTAACTTGAATACTGCACTCAAAGCACATAGTACACTTGCTTCTAGATAAAGTTGAAAGGTAAAACTCAGAAGTCCTACTATAATGAAACTAGAATAAAAGACAGACACTTGGAACTGGTTCTTCTATCTGGTTCATGTAGCTTCAGGCTCGCACACTTGAATCACATAGGAATTGCTTGCAAAATGGTTGCTATTTTGCTCTCAACTCACGTTTAACTTCAGCGTTTGTGCGTACATGTGAAATCAGAACATACTGATATATATAGAGTTAGTAGAATAGAAATAACTAGAAGTCTAATGCTTTCCTCTTCCTTGGTGGAAGAGTTCTATTTATCTTCAACTTCTAACTCCTCCCTTATCAGGGATATAGTTGTATTTGAGTAAGGAGTCCTTCTCCTTATTATTTATGCAACCTTTTCGTTCAGACGATATCAGATATAACCACTTAAGATTATCTCATTCATGTGCATGCCTTGCGCTCGAATCTGCCGTATCTGTGTACACTATGTATGGCATGGTTCATGCTTGAGTTCCTTTGTCAAATATCTAAACAAACTTAGGCCAACAAATTCTCCATTTTTGATGATGACAAACTCTATGATTTTCATAAGCATAGGACCTGTTTTAACTCAGCTCAACATCAACACAATGTTACAACACTTTCCATTTTAAAGTCACAAATCATTAAAGATCAGGTTCATTAGGTTATAAACATCATAGTCCAAAGTAAAAAGATAAACCTATCTCCCCCCTTTTGGCATCATCGAAAAGTTGCATAATTTTGTTAGATAACCAGATTTTAATAGATATCACACATGGCCACTGGGGCTACTTCCAATGCAATCATGGAGTCAAGCATCATTTGTCAATCTAATGATATTAGCTATCTAAGAAGCATCAACAAACAGTTAGAGTAAAAAAATAGTTTATTATCATTAATACTAGTCATCCACAAAGCATAAGGCAAAATAAAGATACTGGATCATGAGCAAAAAGAACAAAAACAAATCTCATCCGGGTCACTGATTTGTCTAACTAGGCTAGGAAGGACCAGGTTCTTGGTTTGTGGCCTGAAGTAGCTTCAACATATCATAAAGAATACCTTCATTCTTCTCATTTTCCTTCACAAGCTCAGCCCTGAGAGCATCCTTCTCAGTTTCTACTTTAGCCAGCCTCTTCTTCAGCCTCTCAATCTCAACATCCTTAGCCCCACTCTTTTGCACCAACGCTCTCACTTTTCTGTTCACAGGAACCTTCTTGGATGAATCATGTTCTTTGGGAGCAATGTGGACTTCATAGTCACATGCAATCAAGGTGTTGGCCCTAAAGTGATCTTTGATTGTACTAACATCCCATTTATTGAGGGATACCTTGAAGTGATCAAGTACTATCGTGAGAATGAAACCATAGGGTATGACATGAGTTTTGGTTCCAGTTAGAACCCTATCAAGAAGCTGGATGATAAAACCAGGCCAATTGATCTGTCCCCCACTATCCATGCTCCATAAGGACTAGGTCCATGAAGGTAGAAATGTACCTTCTTTCCTGCTTGGGAAACACAACCTTGTTAACAAATTCAAATAACACTTTGTTGGCAGTCCTCATCTCACTTTTGTAAACAACCTTGGGATGAAGCTCTTCCTCATTGTCAGCAAACTTCCTTGTAATGGCAAGTGCGGTGGGGAGGTTTTCTAAACTTGGCCATATTAACTTTTTGTAATCATTGTACCCTTCAGTAGGTACTCCCAGAATCTCTCCCAATTCCTTGTCATCAAAGCTCATAGTTACTCCCTTCACCACATTGGTGACTCTGCTATTTTTGATCTCACAATTTTTCATGAACTCCACAATCTTAGTTCTAGCAAGCTTTCCATCCATCTGAAGGACCATTTCCTTCCAACCCTGCATTTTTAGTTTTTCCAGCAGCATCACCATGCCTTCCTCCTCCAAGTCCCTATGGAGTATACCCTTCAAGATAGTTCTTTTCCTATACTTAACAATCTTGTCCTGATCTTCATCAGATTCATCTTTTTCTTCACTTTCTTGTTTCTCCAATACTTTCATTTTTCTGGATTTCATGGCAGACCTGGTTCTTTTCTCCAAGGTAGAAGGCTATGCATACTTTATCTTTGAAGGAAACTTCTTTTTGCAAGTCTTTCTTTTCTATGCCTTTGGAGTCACAACCTCCACCTCTTCTGCCTCCTCTTCATCATGAAGGACCAGGTCCATCTCCTCAATTTCAAATGCCTCAACAGGCTCACTCACTTTTTTCCTTTCCCTTTGCAGCAGCTTTTCTTTTGCTTTCTTACAAGGCATTTTCAAGTTCAGCCTCACTCTGCTTCTTCTGACTCCTTGTATCTCTTCCTCTTGTAGGAGGAGTCTCTACAGGGATAGAAAGACATCCTTTCTCTTCTTGTTTGCCCTAGCAGTTCTAGGGATTTTTCCTCCTAAGCTCTTCTTCCTTTTTGGATTGTAACTGTCAGACACTCGTTTCAACAGGTCTTCGAGGGGTTCCTGCACAGATGGATCAGGTTCTTGGAACCTCTTCCTAAACCTAACAAACCCCTCAGCAGCACTTGCATCTCCAGACCCACTACCCCCTTTTTCTCTCAAATTTTCTTCCTCCTCAACAACATCCTCATTCCACAACACCATAACACCTATCTTCTCAGTCAATTCATTAGTAAGAGTAGGTGAAAATTCAGCCACCCCTTCTTTTCCCTTCCCCCCACATCACCTTGAGCACCCTTACTCTCTTTTTCTTTTTCCCTTTTATATTTACCATCAATTTTCAAAGATTCAGTGGTTTCAACCTCAGCCATAGTTCCCACCAAAATAAATCTATTCTCTTGATTCTCAGCAACCTAAAAAATTTTCGCAGATGTAATCTTAGGACAAGATGTTACCTGCTCTGTTTAAGATAAAATCGTTTTTTCCCCCTCAGTTGCAGACTTAAATGATTCGTCAGATTTCTAGGGTTCTTCTGCCCAACTTGCTTTTAACTGCTCGTTAATTTTCTTGATTTGTTCTCTACAGCCAGAGAGTCAAATAGGTCGGGAAGAAAGAGTCTGAGGTCGGGTCGGACCTCCAGTGACTACCTTGCGAGCAATCATCTTGAACCTTCCTTTCTTAGAGGTGCGTGTGGTTGAAGGTGTGGTAGATGGTGTGGGTGTAGTTTCCTTGGGTGGTAATGAGTGATTCTCAGAAGGGTTGCCATTGTTGGGTTTGGATATATGTGTAGAGAAGATGAGAGAAGATAGGGAGAGTTGTCTGATGTCAGACAAGTTTAGAAGTGAAGAAATGGGTAAGTCCAAATCAAATTTAAAGAGGGAGAATTTAATTGGGTAACGACAGTTTTTCCAGAAGCTCAGAAGTCTAATCAAACTGGGAGTCTATTTGAAAAGACGTTGGAGACTCTTGATCACGCTCAACTATGTCTTATAAAAAGACTAAACGGGCGCTGCAAATATAATCTGGG